>JANCOA010000001.1:20603555-20613654 GCA_024363135.1 Leptodoras oyakawai | reverse complement strand
TGCCGGCTGGGCACCGGCTCCCCCGTGACCCCGTAACTGGGAATAAGCGGTACAGATAATGACTGACTGACTGACTTATAAAAATACCCACTATTCATCGACGGAGGAGCACCAAGCTCATTGGGCCCCTCCATGGCTCATTAGTGGTTTATAGTTTTATCTACTTGCAGCAGTTCTTTATTGACTATGTCAATCAGCAGAACATTTTTCACACTGGATGCCACTTTCATAATCAGCCTTATCTTATCTATAACTTTATATTATCTGAGCTTATTATTATAACTTTGTTGTAATCTCCCCACCTTATGTGTTCCAGGCATGGTGTGTGACTTCCTACTATTGTCCATGAAAGGGCTAAGATTTCATTTTTTACCTACTATTGGACTGTGCTTTTATGTTTGCCTACCACATATTCTGAGACTGTATTGTCAGCTCCAGCCACAGGAGTGGGCAGTCTGTCAGTGCCACATCAGTCTGTGCCAAGATTATCTTTGCCCAAGTTTTCTCAAAGCTAAGTATCTCTTTTGCATCTTGACTTATGTTCCCATTTTTGCCCTGCATGCACCATTGTGATTTCTATCTCTTTTTTGTTTCTAGTTCCCTGTGACTGAGCATGGTGTTCTCCTGCCCTCACCCTGTCACGTTTGAATAACGTATGAACTTTGGACTGCATTTTTGTGTTCCTGTTTCTCCCTGTTTCCCTTTTAGTAACCACGCACTGTGACACTGCTTTTGTTTTGAACTGAGCTCATAGACTCTAGTGTGTTTTGTTTATGGACTATTTTTGATCCAACATTGTGTTTTTTGAATTGTGTTCCTGTGCACTGTCCCGCTGTGTTCAATAAACCTATCTGCTCTTGACTCTGTTCAGTGTGGGATCCTTACAAATTGGGGAACCCTATTCACTATAGTCATGATACTACAGTCTGCTGGAGTTATGGTTCTTTTACATAAATTTAATGGAGATATAATAGACATTGTGCCTTCCAATAACAGAAGATTGATTGTAATTTTAGATAAGTAGGAAATACTTTTTTCATTATATGTAATATTTATGGCCATTATGGCCACCCTGTGAGATAAAATCTGTGATATAAAGGCAACTGTAATGATCCCACACTAGACGGAGTTAAGAGCAGATGTGTTTTATTTCACACAGCAACAAAGTAGCACAGATAGGCACTTCAAATACATGAAATATAACGAGGGGCTTTTCTACTCCTCATGGTGGCTGATTACAGAACACAAGATGGCCGCCAGCAGGTGTGCCCAATTGTGCAGTCCTGTGGGAAATGCAGTCCGAATGTTGAGTTCTCCCACAGAGTGAATCTGGCAACCTCTGGCGGCCATAGACGTAACAGGAACTCGGTAAATATTCTGATGGTATTATCATTTTGGGAGGGGAAACATTAGATAGATATCCTCCTAAATCAAATGTGGTCTTCCTATGTCTAAAATCTTACTATGTCCCTATGTGTTGATATTTGTAATGAACCCACACAGGTTGGAGTCAAGATCAGACAGTTAATTGTTACACAGGTCTAGGGAAAAGTTCAAAGTTCATGCAAAAACAAAGTCCAAAAGGCAAAAAGGCACAGAGCGTGGTCACTATGGCTGTAAGCAGGAAGCGAACTACAAAAATAGTCTGAAAGCTCAGAGGATCCAAAACAGGTAGCAGGGACACACCACGCTCTGGCACGGGGCTCTAGGAAGAAAGACAAACAAAAACACTAATGAGAAGCAGGCAGGATGCAGAATAGCGACACCAAAACACTAAGCGAGAATAACTAGCAAGAATACTTAACTTGGAATTGAGGGCAAGAGTTTTTTGATCAATTGTTGATCCACGCTTAAAGAGCTATCAAACATGGCAGCCAGCAGGTGCGATTCGCACCGATTCTCAAGGCCCTGTGGGAGACGTAGTTCATGCTTGCAGTCCTCCCAAAGGGTGTTTCGGGCGCCCTCTGGTGGTCATAACCATGACAATCTAACAATCCAAATATATGGGATTTTACTTGGTCCAACGGGAATTTGTCATCTAATGTTTTTCTAATTTCTACCTCATTACACTTAATGATGTTTCTCACTCATTAGCTCCCTTTTCAGATTATAAAGGCGTGACATTGGATGTTACATCATGGCCACCAGAGGTCACCAGATTCACCCTGTGGGAGAACTCAACATTGAAGATGGGTTGTCTAACTTGAGGGACTTTTGTAAGTTTAATAATACACTTCTGACAGACAATAAGTTCAATTAACGTATTACAAACTCAGATAAGGAAATTATTTCTATTTTTAATACCATTAAAATTCAGTGCAGATAAGAATTGATATTTTTACTGTTCCTTTGTGTTTCTTTCCCCCTCCTCTATCCATTTGGCTCTCGAGCAATACATCTAGACTTCAAATACAAGCCTAGATGTATTGCTATTCAGAGAAGTAAAGAGTATCCAGTAAAAATGTCCAACACCAAGTTAGAAGTGGAGTTATTTAGTAGAATTAATGTTTTATTGAATAAAACCCATATTTCAGAAGAAGAGAAATTGGAATTGAAAGAAATGAATTTGCATATAAATCAATTATATTTGAATTTAGCTAAAGGGCGAGAGCAAAAAGGATAGAGGAGGGGAAAGGAACACAAATGAACAGTGAAAAAAAATCTTTAACTGCACGGATTCCAAAACAATATCTAACTTCGTGTAAAATAATTTACTTTTGTTTTGTTTAAAATGTATCAAGAATGCATCAATCAGGGAGAAATGAACCCGCAACTATGAACCAGGGAATCATATCTCTTATTCCTAAATTGGTAAAAACACATTTTTAGACATCGCTCTTCTGACCCTAGATTATAAACTTTTAGCTTTGGTATATGCCAAACAGACTAAAGACAGGACTTAATGATATTGTTTCTGAAACACAATCTGGGTTTTGTAAAGTGTCTGCATATTAGCATTGATTTTTGATTTGCTAGATTATAGGAATTCAGTCTCTAACTCTAAAGCTATTATTCCATTTAGAATTTTTTTTAAAGCCTTTGTTACTGTTGAGCACAAGTTCCTTTTGAAGTCTTTGCAATTGTTTGGTTTTGGTCATTCTGTAAATTTCTTGTTTAATCTTCTCCCTTTTAGACAAATTCCTTGAAAACCAGGAATGTGAGGCCACCAGACGCCTACTTAACACAGACCCTAAGCGCAGGAGTTAAAACTTGGTCAGTAAACCAGAAATACTAAATGTTGCATGGCTAAAGTTACTCTTTGTTTACTGTAGATTAAGATTAGAGGCCAAGCCAGCACTTGGGGCAATAAAACAAACCCTCCCTTAACACCCACATGGCATAAGGAGCAAAGAAATTATCAGATGAACAGGACATAGGACACCATTTGCTTTTCGATATAATGCCATCATATTTGGTATAATCCATCAAAACTCTGGTTTATGGATAGAAAACCATGATGTGCAATGTATCTAAAATGTCCCCTGGGGAAATATTATGTCCAATTTTTGTTTATGTTCACTTCCAGTGTTGTATTCAATTTAAGGTTTGAAGTAATCAATCTGTAGTAATCACTTAAATAATCACTGTAGTTATAATCCTATCAAGAAATATTCATCTGTGTATAATGGTTGTTATTAGACATTAAGCTTTCATCACTAGTACTTAAATACTCCTTTTAATGGATTTACAAGTCCTTTAAATGTTTTCTCTTAATACACAAATGTAATTTTCTATATATAATTACAAGTAATAGTTACAATTGAACAAATGTAACTGTTACCTCTTAGGGATGGCTCCCCCACAGGTTAGGTGGTTTTCAGGAGTTTATTTGACAAAAAAAACAAACAAAGGCAGGGTGCACATGGCATAGCAAGGCAAAACAAACAAGGCTTACAAGTCAACATGGCATGACTCCACTAAACAGGGCTAACTTAACTAAGCATGGCTTTACTTGGCTAAACATGGCATAACAAGGCATAGCATAACTTGGCTTAGCATAGCTAAACATGGCACAACTGGGCATAGCATAGCATAATTTGTCTTAGCATGGATTAACATGGCATAACTAGGCATAATTTGGCTAAGCATAGCTAAACATGGCAAAAACAGAAACAGAAGCTAAAGAAAAGAAACACGGCAAGACAAAAAACAAGGCCAGAATATCAACCAAATGTCCTCAGACGGCACGACATGGATTCGGGCAGCAACCACATAACACCCATAATGACCCACCCTGAGGAGTTGAACCGAGTCCCTTTTATACTCCTCAGGGCAGCTTAATCACGGCACTCAAAATGGCCGCCAGCAGGTGCGCCCAATTGTGCAGTGCCCTGTGGGAAACGCAATCAGGAAGGAGTCCTCATACAGGGCGAATCGGGCGCCCCCTGGCGACCAGACCTCACATTACCTTTTTTGTATGGACATAGATAAGTGTACAAATGTAGTAACTGATACTTTTCTTATATGGACCTTTCTTGTATGGACTTCTGTACCATATATACACATGTATAATCCCTGTGCAAGAAACATAATGGAATGATTGTTAATGATTCTTTACAATAATTGAGAAATCTTTCTGTGCTCAGACGAACAAATTGCTGTGCCTTCCAAATTTTAAACCACACTCCTTCACAGCGGCTTAAAAAGTGCCTTGACACACACACACACACACACACACACACACATTCCTTGGCAGATAGTTGGATCTGAACCTTTGCATTTCCCGTTATCAATTTATCACAGACGAGAGTGAGATGGTAACATCTTCCTTTATATGTCCAAATCTATTTGTTTCTGTTCCGGTTTCTGTTACATTTTTGGCATTTAGCAGACGCTCTCATCCAGAGCAAATTACAAGAGTGCTTAGTCATTAACTCGCAATATCCAATGCTAAGGCTAGTAGACCTGAATTCAAGCTACTTTGAGCTATGATTCTGCTAGAATTTTAGCCATGTACTACCTATTAGACGCTATAAGTCCCAGAACCCAAGTATTCCTAAGCTACACAAAACCTGGGAATACAATAACTGCTTTAAGTGCGGTAACAGTTTTGAATTAGTGCTCATTCAAGTGCTCTCAAAAGAGGTGGGTCTTCAGTTCGTGTTTAAAGAGAGTGAGCGACTCCGCTGTTCGGACTCTCAGGGGAAGTTCATTCCACCACCTTGGTGCCAGAACAGAGAAAAGTCTGGATGCTTGGCTCCCATGTGTCCTGGATGACGATGGTCGTCATCGAGCCGTACTTGAGGCACGAAGGGCTCTGGGTACACATCAAGCTTTGACAGGTCAGGTAGGGAGGGGCTGGATTGTTTTTGGCTTTGTAGGCTAACATCATGGTTTTATATTTGATGTGAGCTACTACAGGAAGCCAGTGAAGGGAGCGCAGCAGTGGTGTGACATGGCTGAATTTGGGAAGGTTGAATACAAGTCGAATTGCAGCATTTTCGATGGCACACATGAAAAGGCCAGCTAGGAGGGAGTTGCAGTAGTCCAGTCTTGAGATGACTGACCAAGTACCTGAGTGGCCTCCCTCGAGAGAAATGGTTGAAATCTCTGAATGTTGTAAAGGAGAAATCTGCATGACCGGGTCAGTTTAGCAACATGAGCTGAGAAAGAGAGCTGATCATAATGGATCTTTTACTTTCCATTTTCCATTTCCACATCAGTTCCACAACGCAATCTCATGTGGATTACATTTCAATGAGGTGTTTATGTTTGAAGTACCTCACAGTGTAAGGCAAAGCAGTTGTGCCTTGATTACATTTCGAGGTGTATAGTATTTAATTGTGACACAAATTCAGCATGCTATTTTTCAGTAAAGAGTTCAAGCGATGGGAAAAACAAGTCTACATCCATACAGCAGCCAAGCCAGTAAAGTCACTGTCATAAACAGGGTCATTGTTACTGCAAAGTGTCCCGCAACCACACCCACCTCCATGCATGGCCATCAGCACTTTATCTCGCAAGGTGCACGGCACCATTAGCTAACAAACTTTTTGACCTGGGACTGGTTCCTCCCAACAATTCATCTTAAATCTTAAGTCCATCCCAGCCAGCTCACAGCGCTTTAGTGATAGGCCCATGCAGCAGGAAATCTCAACATTTTCACCTTGCATGAAGAAAGACTTCTGGCCCATGTCAGCTGGCGCCACCGTGGCTGCTGAACTATGCTCCTCCAGGCAGAGATAGTGTTTGCAGTCCACTATTGCACATGAATGCCGTGATAGAGCATCAGTTTTGCTGTAGAGATGCCCAGAGTGACTGATAGCACTGTAGCATCCATCTTGTCACTTGGTGCTCTGGTTCTATAAATTGTATGAGCCAAGTCAGTGATGCATAATCTCTGCAGAGCTGTAGCAGATCCCATGTAGGTAGGGTCAGAACTGTCACAGTGCAGTCACCACAACTAACAGTTCTCTCTGAGTAACACAATGATTACACTCTTGTTTACCGAAATGGCAGCTCCAAAATGCTGGGACTCTTTCCTCTCCATCCAGAACCATGGAGGGAACGACACTGATGCCATTGTCTTTCCCATTGGTGTGTGCTATGAATGCTAACACTGGTGCACTTCACAGGCTTTCTCAACTCAGTATGAAAGTATGGTCAGCAGCTTTGTCCCATTGCCTGTCACTGTCAGCTTGTCTAGTGGGGCAGCAATCTGTGCAAAGTGGTGCACCAACCAGCAGTAGTAAGACACCAGACCCAGGAAGCTCCAGAGCTCTGCTAGGTTTTTCTAGGTTAGTTTCTACATCACCTCCGCTCACTACATGTCCCAAGAATTCCACTCAGGGCCAAAACTGATTACAATTCCCTGTGTGCAGCCGGAGGTTTGCAGACTTATTAGCCTGAAATAGCTACGTCCTGCAGTGTATCCCAATTATCTAAATTTTCCCTGGCTGCATGTCTTTGAACTTTAGGTGGAAACTGGAGGCACTCATTCAAGCAGAAATTCATGCAGACATAGGGTAAGCATGCAACTTTCGCACAGAGAGGACCCTGGCAGCCCAACCTAGGAATCAAAACCCTTCTGGCTATTAGTCAACAGTGCTTACCACTATGTTACCATGAAACCAGTTGGTTTATTTAATTGGCTGCCTTATTTTTACTTGCCTTATTCTATTCCTGTTGAATTTATGCAATTAAAATGTCCTCAATTCCTGGAATTGCATGTCATACAGTGGATTTCCTTGAGTACGAATTTAATGCTGGGTTTTTTTAGAACCACCAGGCACTCATGATGTGTTAAACCAACTGCAGCTAAGATACATCCTTGACCCTCCTTCTATGGTATGCTTCCTTTTCTTGGGTCTGCCCTTCACTGTGACATTCTTAAATGACCTCAAAGCGATGCAGGCTGAGGCAAAAACACATGAGCTAAATTTGGATGGTGTTGACAGCACTACAAATTCTGACACCCTTATTTTAGAGTGTCTGTTCACTCATTTATTTGTATGTATTGCAATTTCTATTTTAAAGTTTTTGAGTAACAAGTAACATGATGACTGAATTAAATGTTTATTTTTACTGTTATGAAGTTTGCATAAATGTCATTCTCTAGAGCTGATGTGTTTTTCAGTAACAGCAACCAAACACGAGTAATTAAAATTTATTTTCATCTTTTTCATGGAAAAATCTGCGTTATAATTTGAATGAAATTTTTTTTAATGCATTTTTGTTTGTCACTGGGGCACTTTGATTTCAAGCTGCTGCATTGATTCAGTTTGGTAAATTGAATGGAGCCAATCTGTATTATGAAGAATGCTAAGAAATCCTCTGACTACAACTCATGTTATGCCCCCCTTTGATTGAAAGAGAGCGATGGCACAAAAGAAACAGAAATGGAAGGCAAGAAAGTAAATTGAAAATTGGCATAATATCCATCAATGTACTGTGCTTGTAAAGCCAGGATGAAAACCAATGTATTGTTTATTAGGGTACATTCATGAATCATTATGTGTCAAGAGAATATTGAGAAAATGCAAACAAATTAATCTGAGAGTAATCAGATGATCACAAATTTAAGAAAACAAGCAGTGGTCAAAGGAAGTCTAAACTAGAAATACAAATAACAAAGAACTTGAGACAACAGAAAAACAAGATAGCATGATAACATGTACAAGATATTGCAATCAGACAAATACACAGCAGTGTAAAAACAGACAAGATATTCCCGGAACCCCTGGACAAAATGGATATAGCGCATGATATACATACAAAAGAGAGGAACGCTTGCCTTGTTGGGGAATACACTGCATGCATAGATCACAATCAAGAACATAAGAATGTGAATGAGTGAGGGAATCATAACGAGTAATGAAGAAGTGAAGAATATTTTAGTGATATGATGGAGAAATAAATGGACCACATTTCCCAAGGATGCTTATTATATGTGTCATTTGTCAAATTATAATAAGTTGTAGTTTTAGATTTGTTTGAATTCCCAATTTTTTCTTCCTGATTCATTGGGAATGCAATATGCATTTTAGGTTACCCAAGATCTAAATGGTAAATACCCACAAAGTTAACAGGGGTGTAAGTAGATGTTATGCTGATCCAGCACTACAATTAAATAATTTGGATCTACAACCCCAATTCCAATGAAGTTGGGGCATTATGTAAAACAAATAAAAACAGAATATGATGATTTGCAAATCCATTATGAAGCGCAAAATATGACCCCGGACAGTTGAGCAACTGAAGTTATACATCAAGCAAGAATGGGAAAGAATTCCACTTACAAAGCTTCAACAATTAGAGTCCTCAGTTCCCAAACGCTTAGTGAGTGTTGTTAAAAGGAAAGGTGATGTAACACAGCGGTAAACACGCCCCTGTCCCAACTGTTTTGGAACGTGTTGCAGGCATCAAATTCAAAATGAATAATTGCCCAAAATAACAATAAAGTTTATCCATTTGAACATTAAATATCTTGTCTTTGAGTGTATTCAATTGAATATGGGTTGAAAAGGATTTGCAAATCATTGAATTCTGTTTTTATTTACATTTTACACAACATCCCAACTTCAGTGGAATTGGGGTTGTATTTGGGATAGTCTAATTTTTTGGGATAGTCTAATTTTTGAGGGCAAGGCTGGCCTGTTAGTGTGGGACCATATCTATTCCATTTGGGAAGGTGCTGCTCTCACTCCTTGTATAGTATAGTTCATAGTCTCAGAACAGGCAAAGTTAATTGGTGAGAATCCACCGTACTTGATCAGGTGACTGAATACTTATAGTCAAGTTTTCGCTACACTCTCGATAATGTAGCTCCTCTTAAAAGAAAAATAATTAGAGAGAAAAAACTAGGACCCTGGTATGATGGTCACCCACACACACCTTATAACAGACTACTCATAAATTAGAAGATAAATGGCTTCTTATAGAGGTTAAAATATAATAAAATTATATAATATATAATAATATATTATAATATATATTAAATTATATAATAATCCTAGATTCCTATTTAATAGCATAGCAAAATTAATAGCAAAACAATGACAAAAAGAAAAAGGACAGTGACAGTCATATGCATACCATCAATATGTACAAACAACAAAATAACAAAATGTAAAATATCAGGCAAAAATTCATACATACTATTAATTGAAAGCCAGACAGTTTGATAAAACAACCATATAGATCAGGGATGGCCAACCTGCCGCTTACATTCATATTGTAGACGTGCAAGAATGACGAGAAGTAGTGAAGTAGTAGTAGAAGAATGAACTGTCAATTATTGACAACAGCAGAACTCCATTACTGTTGGCCGTAACCACGCCAAAACAGCACGAACAAAAAACAATCTCCGTTTCTCTTGCAGCCTTACTCTTTTCCAGTCGTCGCCATCCGCTCTCACGCACCTCCGCACGCACGTTTTTAACCGTGTGGGAGAGTTCTTTTTTTTGTTGTTGCACGCAACGGAAACCATTCTGCCTTATATGTCAGGCGTAAATGCATTTATAAGTTTTATAGTTAACTATTTACATATTTATGTTACACTGTTATTATTTATATATTTACTTGTTTAAATATTTACAATTGCATCTTTAAATCAGTTAAGATATTCTGTGGAATCTGCTGTTCTTCCCTCATTTTTACC
>JANCOA010000001.1:20509642-20519877 GCA_024363135.1 Leptodoras oyakawai | reverse complement strand
GAGTTGCCGGCTGGGCACCGGCTCCCCCGTGACCCCGTAACTGGGAATAAGCGGTACAGATAATGACTGACTGACATGACTGAAAAATTAAGGGGGTGTGTCCACAGCAACACCACACGAGTGCATTGTTATCACAAAAATAGACAGGCATCTCATGTCAGATAGGGTTATGAGGGAGATCTAGGCCTGGTCTGTGACCAGAACTCACTCAACTCCCCTCTCAAGAGAAGGGAACTCAGATCTTCTGGAAGATAGTTTATGAAGAGGGACCAGATTTTGTGAAACATACCTTCTTTCCACATAGCCAAAGCCATCAATCTTTCATGTGGCAAAGTATTGAAAATTTCTTTGTACCATTGTGTGACTGTAGGTGGGCATTCTTTAGTCCAGTTCAGTAATATGCATTAATATGCAGAGAGGAGGAGTTTCTCAAGTAATGTGTATCTTGCTGCTGGGAGCTGTAGTACCTTAGAGGGTAACCCTACCAGAAAGACCCTAGGTCTTTTTTTACCTTAACTTCAATGACTTCACTAATTATTTTGGCCACTTGAGTCCAGAATCTTGATGTATACTTACAATCCCAGAAATAGTGAAAATAGGTTCCTCTGTCAGAGTTGCACTTGATGCAAAGAGGAGAAATTGAGCGATCTATTTTGTGTAATATGAACGGAATGATGTGTAACCTATGCAATATTTTATACTGAGTTTCCTTTAGTCTATTACAGGTAGTCGCTGACCTAATGGCCAATCATCCTCAATAAATTCCGTCCCTAAGTCACCCTCCCATTTTTGAGAGATGTTGGGTAGATCATATGTGTCACAGGAAAGCAGTAGGGAGTAAAAACCCGAAAAGAACTGTTTTAGAAGGAAGGTTTCTGGATTATGAGAGAGAGAAGTGGTAGGATGGAAGTTAGGCAAGGAAAAAATTGTATGTCTTATTTGCAAGTAGCCAAAGAAATTGGACCTAGGAATATCAAAGGTATCCTGTCGTTCCTGAAAAGACATAAAAATATTGTCTTTAAACAAATGGCCAAGGAAA
The DNA here is from genome assembly GCA_024363135.1 of Leptodoras oyakawai. NCBI lineage: Eukaryota > Metazoa > Chordata > Actinopteri > Siluriformes > Doradidae > Leptodoras > Leptodoras oyakawai. The sequence goes on along the minus strand of JANCOA010000001.1, from coordinate 20,518,838 downwards.
ATGATTCGCTTATCTCGCCATGAAATGAAGACAGAGGAGTTGTTACCTGGCGGGAAATCAGGATTCTGAGTGATGGGTGCCAGTAAAGATTTCCCATGTATCCCAAAGTATTTTTAAACATCACGCCAAACTTTAATGCTATTATAAATTAACATCAGGGTTAATATTATTTGGATTAAACATAACCATACTCCAAGGGGAAAATGGATAGCACGCCCAAGAGTCAGCACAAGACACCCCATCTATAAAGGCATGTAACCAGGACCAAAGATGGACCAGCTTCTGATGTTTAACAACATTGTTGATGCCTTAGACATTGAGTGTGATTATTTTAACATCACTCATAACTAAATATCAATTGAAAATGCAATAACATTACAAAAGAATATGTATAATATTAGATAATTGCTGCGAGACAATGAGGACATAAAAAACAAAAAGAAGGTAAAACAGAGGGGGAAAAGTAAAGCACCTAAAAGAAAAAAACACAATACTTAAAGCTGTCAGTATGGCACCAGCCCCAAATGCTGAGCCATGCCCCAATATTGAACAAACCCCACCAAAAAAAAAAAGACAAACTTGGAGTAAATGGGACAAGTGAAGCAAAACGGTAGGCCTCCAATCCTTAGAAAGATTAGTCCAACATTGGGAAGCCTTTCCCAACTGTCCTGTCTATAAAAGATAAAAAAAAAAAAAAAAAGGAAAAATCCTTCACATCTCTCCCATCCAAACAGTCATTATAGAGCAAAATCAAACCATTATGTGATAAACCTACTCACAACGAATGTAGACACTCGGCCATCCAGTACCGCCAAAATATTTTGATTGAATGAAAAAGACACTCCAATAACAATTATACCTCACCCAAAGACGTCAAGCTGTTTCTTCAATTTCTTTTGTCGTGGCCGTTGGGAAATCACACCTGCTTATGAACTCTTCAGCCTCCCGGGAAGATTTAAATGAGTGTTCTTTCCTGCGGACTGTGATGGAGAGTGTGGCGAGGTATTGCATCCGAAACCATATCCTCTTCTCGAGGAGATGTTGTTAAACTCGCAGATGTTGTTAAACTGCCGTCTTGCTTCCCTCACTGACTGAGAAAAGTCCTGGCAAATCAGGATCTTGTCGTGGATGATATCGCCCTTCTCTCTTGCCGCTGTGAGAATTCTTCGTTTCTTTGTTTTAGACCTATGTGCCCTGTCGATCTTAATAATCCCGTGTTTGGTTCGTATCCCCAGCATATTAGGAAGCCATCTTTCAAAAAATTCCACCGCCTGGTTCCCTACAGTGCCCTCTTTCAGTCCAATAACACAAATATTGTCTCTGCGACTCCGGTTTTCCATGTCATCAGCGCGGGCAGTCAAGTCCTGCACTTTTTCCTCTAGGAGGGCAATTTTGGTCTCCAGGGAATTCGTCCGATCTTCATTTTCTGAGACATGGTTCTCAGCCTCACTCAGTCTCTTACTGTTATCTTCTATGCGGCTTGTTAGAATGTACAAACTGACCTGAAATTCTGTGAATTTAACTCCACAACTGAGCAGTTGAGGGTTAAGGGCCTTGCTCAGGGGCCCTACAGTGACAGCTTGTCTGTGGTGGGATTCAAACTCACGACCCTTTGGGTCAGTAGTTCAACTTCTTAACCACTGAGCTACACAGCTGTCATCCAATTCCCACCCACCAGTAAAATGGAGTTGTTGTTTTTTCAGTAATCTTTGTGTTTGTATGTCACACACATTATTTATCTCGTACCAGAATGATTTGCCAACTATTACAAACTATAATTTAGGCTCAGAGGAATTTGAGCTTTCTTCAGTAATGTGCTAGTGCCAGTTAGTAACCTGCTAGTTAATGCCTTTATGCCTGGCTAAATCTTTGAACTTAACCACTTGCACTGTTTGCTAGCATGTATTTATTTGCTGTCTATTTTATGTTTAGATCTTCACCACTTATCTACACCACTGAAAATACCTCATATAGAACTGTGTACCACAGCTCCCTTCTGAACATGAGCTGCTTTGGGGTGAAGCCTGTGGTCTCCTGTACTGTTGTCCTATAGGCCACTGCTGATACCAGTCATGCTGGTGCTGGGATGTCAGAATTGCTAACTGAGTGGTGAGCATGTGGTTAAAGTGTACTAACCTGTCACTCTATGGATGGAGTATCCTACGTAGTCTAGTGAGCTAAACCATGCTGAGCCAGCTAAACAGTCCAGAGCATCATCTATGTGAGGAATGCAGTAAGAATCTACCTTCAGGCAGTGATAGTCCATGCATCCATTCTCCTGCTTTCTTTTTCACCAACATGACTGGAGTGGCCCATGGGCTCTTAGAGGGCTTGTTGACCCCCGCAGCTGCCATCTCCTTAATCCTCTGCTTGGCTATCTCTCTTTACTAGAGGAAGTCATTATGAGTGGTGCTGGTTCCTCCACGTGAATTGGCATAGTAATTCCCACAGCTTCTGTTTTTGGTCCAGAGTGAGCTCTGAGCTGCTGCACTCCGATGGCTCGTGAGTAACTTTGAGGTTGGTGGAATTTTCTCGTGGCTGTCAGGAAGTAGCTGATGGGCGGGTGGGGCATGACGATGATAGATAAGCTGCTCGTGCATGGTACCCACAGCTTCCAGGGTTCCACTCACCGTCAGTGACGCTGCGTGTTCAGCTCTTGACATAGTGGTGCCACCACTGGGCCCCCAAGCTCCAACAACTACCCCTGGTGCTGTGTCTTCAGCTCCTCCAATGATAGCTGTGTTACTCAGCGAGAACAGGGCCAACACCAACAGAGAGCCCTGAGACTCCGCTGTTGCACCCCCACAGACTGCCATAGCCAACATCAATTTTACGTCACCAATACGCAATGTCCATGTGCTTGGGTCTAACATAGCAGACAAATAATCTAGGCCAAAGACGCATGACTCACCAATGGGCACCAGGCAGAAGTCGTGCATCTGCTCTAGGCCTCCCAGGTTCACACTCAAATGCTTTTTGCTGCACATATCCACATGAGCTCCTTTGATTCGCCGTAACTGTGCTTCCGTAGGCTGCCAGCCATGTGAGTCAGTGCTCTTGCTGTTGGGAAGTATGCCAAGCCACAAAAGTGAAATGGTAAACTCAGTGTCCAGCAATGTTCTAACTCGCATGCCATTAAGCGGACAATAAATCCATAGTCCATAGCAGGAATTAGTTCCATGCACATGGGAAGAAGGCTTTGGGGGCTGCTGTTCTCTCACTGAACAACCTAGCTGTAGTTTCCCGCCGGCTCGGGCTCAGCACTGAGATGCTTGATGTCTGCACTTCCTGCAGCACCAGCACACAACTCACGAGCTCACTGGCTGTTCAGCATTTGCTGTTTCCGTGCTGAACCCACTGTGAAGCCAGATCTTGGAAGCAACTGGCTGCTTGATATGGTTCTCTGCTTTCTGCTGCCTCCTTTCCCATTGCTTATTCATTAATGCCTGGATTTTTCTGTATGCTGTTGCAGCTCGCATTCCAGACATTCCTATTTCTGACAGCATTGAAGGATTGTAGTAAGCCATTTTCCACCCTTTTTGCTCTTTGCAAAATATCTGCTTTATTAAAGGAATAAAGTGTAACAAGGGTAGAGGAGAGTGAAAACAACAGGGGAAAAAAGGTTGGGGGGTGACACAGCAACACAAAACACATTCATGAAAGGCACAAATTATTCGCCGCTTGTTGAGCATTCTGGGAAAGGAACCTGACTCCTTCCTAAACTCTCCTGCTGCAGCCAACCAGCCTCCAGCCCCCATGGTGGGTCAGCACAATATATCCTGCTCTTGTGTGAACTTGCTCTTCTTTCATTTTGTGAATCATGTGTGCTCACCCAAATGCCACCTGCATGCTCACAAATCTTTTTATGCTCTTGCGCTTTCTCTGCCGACAATCAGAAAGAACTATTCAATTTTGACCACTGAAATTGTTCCTGCTGCTTAACACATCCTCTACTGTTCATAAACTAAAATATGCCATTTTTCTGACATTTTAGAGCAACATATTTATTTACTGAGTTTTACATATTGCAAAAATAAAACATATGTTCGCCTTACAAATCAATAAAATATTTAATCTCCCCAGGTGTATGTACGATATAAGAAACTAAATCCATATATTTAAGTAATTAATCACATTACCTGGGGTTGTATTTAAACTCCCCAGGGTTATGTATGATAACAAGCAAAATCTATATTTATTGATATTTAATATTTATTGATTAAAAAAAAAAATAAAATAAAAAATACATCGTCTACATATGTATAACACTTATATATGTATAACTGCAATACATTAAACTCTGTAAATAAATATATATTGTGCTTTTCAATGTCATAAAAATGGAAGTATATGTAAAGCTTTAGAATGTAAATATAAATAATTTTGATTTAGTTTGTTATATCTGCATACCCCACAAATACGGCCCCGGGTAATGTGATTAATTACTTAAATGTATAGATTTAGTTTGTTATATCTTATATACCCATATGGAGATTAAATATTTTATTGATTTGTAAGGGGGAAAAAAGTCAATATACCCTCTACAATATCAAATGTTTAATATTGTTTAATAACATTTTGGATAGTCTCTTTCATCTTTGTCATGTACAATCTGATGTCCATTTCCCCCCAAAACATTCTGAATTTATTCTGAAATGCATTCTGGACACTCTGACCACAGAACAAGTTTTCACTGTCTTTCAGTCCATCTCAGATGACTTCAGGTTCAGAGAACTCAGTGTACAGTGTTTCTTCACAAAATTAATATATGGCTTCCTCTATGCATAATACATTTTTAGGTTCCATTTCATAATATAGTAATTTTTAAAGTGGTTTCTCAAATAATACTACCTGAGGGCTCCATGGTCACAAACATTCAGCAGCAGTTTCCAGCCTTGGCCTTTATTACACAACAAGATTTCCCATTAGTCCCTTTTCATGATATTATGAACTGTACTGTAGATAGTGAAAGACTTAAATTATTTGCAATCTTGTGGTAAGAAACACTGTATTTGAACTGACTGACCATGCTCTCTTGGCACATAGTGGTGAACCCCAAACCATCCTTGCTTGCAAAGACAAAGCCTTTGGGGGATGCTCCTTTTATATTCAATCTTGATGAACTCACCTGTTACAAGTTAAACTTATGAGAATGTGGGTTGCGCCCATGAAACATTTGCCAAATCTTTGCCATTGCCAAACAGCTTATAATGAAATTCTGCAACCAGTGCTATCCCATATCTCCACAGTCTGGGACTGAAATGTATTCTCCTCTAAGATGACAATGCTTGCCCCCACAGATCAGGGTTTATCAGAGACTACCTCCAAAATTTGGGAGTGTGCTCACCCCACAAATGCCTGTTCCTTACAATTGTGGCACCATTTAAAAGGGAAATTCCAACTGGCTTTCTAACTGTATAAGACTTGCCAACTGTATAAGAATTGCCAAAAAGCATTGTTACAGCAAATAAATCTACCAAACACAAATTTCCTTACTTTTTGTGCTATGTTTAGTAACAATGTATGTTGGGAGAAGTGGACTAAAGTGATTAGCTTTGTTTGTCAAAAGGAAAATGTTATAGCCTATACAAACCTCTATAAGAGAACAGGTAGTCAGTATGCATTATAACCTCAAATCAGAAAACGTTGGTACAGTATGGAAATGTTGAAATACATTAAACTCTGTAAATAAATATATATTGTGCTCTTCAATGTCATAAAAATGGAAGTATATGTATAGATTTAGAATGTAAATATAAATAATTTTAATTTAGTTTGTTATATCGTGCATACCCCTCAAATACGGCCCAGGGTAATGTGATTAATTACGTAAATGTATAGATTTAGTTTGTTATATCTTATATACCCATGGGGAGATTAAATATTTTATTGATTTGTAAGGGGGGGAAAAAGTCAATATAGCATCTACATAGAACATATATTTAATATTGTTTAATAACAGTTTGGATAGTCTTTTTCATCTTTGTCATGTAGAATCTGACTACATTTTGCTTTAGCTTTGTTTGTCAAAAGGAAAATGTTATAGGCTATACAAACAAAGAGAACAGGTAGTCAGTATGCATTATAACCTCAAATCAGAAAAAGTTGGTACAGTATGTGTTATGAACCCTCTCAGATGTAGCTAGGGATTGTAGAGGATGTAACAAAGAGACAAGTGACAGGGAATGGAAAGAAGGACCCACAACACTGCAGTTTATTTCATTGCTTTCCTTGTTTTACTTTATAGGTAGCACAAGAAATAGTACATAGAATTTCATACAGAAAGAAGTGCATAGATTACAATAAATGCTAATGTAATGGGTTGTATGTGAAGAGAAATGAATACAGTTTCATCCGAAAATAACGAAGGTGGACGGAGGATGGTGCCAAAGGAAAGAAAATAACAAAACCGCTGGCCTGCCTAATCAGAACTAACCCCTAACCAAAATACAGGGTGTGGCACTTGCCCCTAACCTAGTGTTTCTAGACAATTGAGTTACTACGTGTGTATGTGTGTATAGGCGCGCCCAAACATGAACATGAAGTTTCAAGAACATGAGGGAAAGCAACCGTGAGACTCACTTAAAAACAAAGAAAGGCCAAACATCACAGTCTAAACCAACGTGCTACACAAAGTGTCTCACAGCAACCAAACGCTCTCCTCCAACGACTTCTTGGATAGGTCCTCTTATGTCACAAGCACCCCCTCTCAGTAACCAGCAGCAACTCCTGATTGGTGCATAGAAGAGTCCTGGTGCTCCATGATTGGCTGACACAGCACCTGTAGTAAAGTGCTGTAGGGAGGGAAAACAACAGAGAGAAAGAAACAAATCTACACAAACAAAAAGAAAACATACATGCTTTTACTGGCACGTAACAGTATGGAAAATGTTTCTTACATTTACCTTGACTTTTATTTCATTGCAAACAGTATGAACCCAAGATATTTCATGTTTTGTGTGGTCAACTTTAATATAAACCTATTTCTGAATTTCATGCCTGCAACCCATTCCAAAGTTGGGATGGGGCAATTTAGGGCTAATAATGAGGCTAAAAAAACAAACAAACATAAAAAACCTAAATAATACTGTGATTTCAAACAGGTAATGTCAGGAGGTGATCATAATCATGATTTGGTTCAAAAGCATTATTCACAAATTGATTGAGTCACTGAGGAGCAGAGATAGGCAGATGATATTAATTTCGTCAACACTTGCATGAGAAAATTATTGAAATGTTTAAAAACAATGTTCCTCAAAGGAAGATTGGAAGGGATTAGCACATTTCTCCATCTAGAGTGTATAATATCAATTCAAGGAATCTGGAAAAATATCCATGTGTAAAGGGCAAGGGTGAAAGCCTAAGATGTACACCTATGATCTCTGTTCCCTCATACAACACTGCATCTAGAACTGCCATTCATCAATAGCTGATATAACCACATGGACAAGAGATTACTTTGGCAAACCTTTGTCAAGCACTACAATACAGAGTTACATTCACACATACCACTTGAAACTTTATTTTGCAAAAAAAAAGTCAGGGTCAGTCAGTGTATTGGGATTGTGTCAGTGCCCTTGGCAAAGGTAATTTACACTTCTGATGGCAGTATTAATGCAGAAAAGTACATTGAGATTTTATAGCAATATATGCTGCCTTCAAGATGAATCTTTCCCAGGGACATCCATGCATTTTTCAACAAGACAATAAAAAACCTATTACTGTACATATTACAAAGGCATGGCTGTGGAAGGATATGGTACCGGTACTGGACTGGCCTGTCTGCAGTGCTGACCTGTTCCCTATTGAGAATGTATGGAATTTTTTTTTTTAATGAAAAATACATCAGTGACAACCTTGCACTTTTGCATATCTTATGTTTCTAGGATGAATTGGACAAATCTTCATTGCTTGATATCCTTGTGTTGTGATAAGGATTGGCAATGTTACAAAGTGGTAAATGCTTTTACAGGGATGTGTAAATGTGTTACAGGGATGAAATGCAAGAATTAATATTAATTAATATTAATTATTAAAATGAAGCTGACCAGACAAAACATGAAATATGTTGGGTTCATGCTTTTTGCAATTAAGCAAAGTAAAATTAAATGTAAGAAGCACTGCAATTTCTTATTTGCATTTTCCATACTTTCCCATTTTTTCCTTCTTTGGAGTTATAGATATGAAACATACCAGAAAGAATCTGGATCCCTGGCTGCTGGTTTCAGAAAAGGCATGCAAGATTGTAATCTAATCTAAAGTGTTACTTATAAGGGTTGAAGATTTTAGGCCACTGTCATGATACTAAGAAATTGCTATATTAATATAAGTAAACATTTTAGTTTATTGCATTTTCAAGAACAGAGCATATGTCAAAGAAGAAAAAGCAAAGAAGAAAAAGACTGTCTGGAAATGGAGTTATCAAGAGACAGCTTTTTGTGTAGGTCATCTTTGCTATGTTAGATCTGAAAATACTGAAGAGCCTCCAGCTGCAGTTTGAATAGGTTATGTAAATTGTAGTAATCATTAGTGTGATAATGAGAAAGACTGGGACAAAGGAGAAGAGGGATAACAAGTGATGAGAGAAAATATGAGAATTCAATGTATTTATCTATTTGCCTTCCCCCTCACCACTTAAAGAGAGAACAACACAACTGTCTTAACATCTATAAACACCTTTTCCAGAAAAGTTGGGACACTTTCTAAAAATACAATAAAAACTTAAATCTTAAATAATTTTTTTAATACACTTGAATATTTATTTAACAGATAAAAGGACAAAGAAAAGATGTTCAGTGTTTTCAATGATGAACTTAATTCTGTTTGTTAAATATAAACAAATGTTGAAACTGATGGCTGCAACACACTCAAAAAAAAGTTGGGACAGAGGAATGTTTACCACTTTACCACATCACCTTTTTGTTTAGTTACACTTTAATCATTTAGGAACTGAAGATATTAATTGCTGCAGTTTAAGTGGAATTTTTTACATTCTTGCTGTATACAAGTTGAGCTGCTCACCAGATTCTCCTCTTCATGATGTGCCATACATTTTATATACAGTGATGCCTTTATGTACACTCCTGATCAAAATCTTAAGACCAGCTAAAAAATTGAATTTTTGCACCACTGGATCTTAAGAAGGTTCTAAGCAGAGCTTCACAATGCTAAAAGAAGAAATGGGACCAAGAGACAA
>JANCOA010000001.1:19886496-19902661 GCA_024363135.1 Leptodoras oyakawai | reverse complement strand
CCTTGCGCTCAGAGTTGCTGGCTGGGCACCGGCTCCCCCGTGACCCCGTAACTGGGAATAAGCGGTACAGAAAATGAAAATGACTGACTGACTGACTCTTAATCCCTGTTTTGAAAGGATGTAAAATAAAAGTTCCTGTGCAGATCCTTTGCTTAAGGGCACAGCAAACCACATGTTGAATCTTTTATTTCCTGTTAAGAAGCTGTCAAAACATATGTACGCACTTTCTATAGAATTATGAACATATATAAGAAATTGTTCTGTTGTTTACACTATAGAAGCGTCACAGCTCCCTTGATAGGGCGCTCACTTCTGCAGTAGGCTATAGCTGAAGAGAAAACTCACTGCTGCTTCATTGCTGAGGTGTCCTCCTTCTGCAGAAGAAGAAACCTCTCCCTCTCCTTTTGATCTACTTGGTTGGTCTGTTGGTTGTATATGGTGAATAAGGAAAATGTGCACAGGAACAATGCAAGCAGGCATCAAGGAATTGTATCAAGTACTGCTTTTTTGCTGAAGTTTATAGGATATTTTTCTTTCTTTGGTTTTTCAGTGGAGAAAGGGGCGATTTCTTTGGCTCGCTACCGAACTATTTATGACTAGATCCTTATTCACAGGGAATTTAGTCAAAACATGTTTTTAAAGAGAACAGTATTGGACAGATACAACACCACACACTTTGAAGCAGATATTTATTGGAGAGAGGTTGTGCAACAGATATTATTGAGGTACATGACAAGGTCATAGTGGAGGGAGGAGACAGAATCCATGTAAATTTTGACATTCAAATGGTAAATTGATAACACGCAGACAGTTATACGATGGTGAGGGCTGTCCTATTATCAGGGTGTCACAGTCCATAGTAGACCAGTTGATGAAAATACCTTCTGCACATCGGAAAAAAATGTTTTATTAAGGCCAAGACAAAGTGCAATTCAATAACACGTCAAAGTCCGTCACCGGTTCTGCGTAGGACTTTCATGTGTGTTAAAATGTGTTTGGATATCCAAAATAAAATTCCAAATTTCTACACAAATTTATGTACAAAGATATCAATATCTGTTTTCCTTAGCTCTTAGATTCATTGGTGACTTTAGTTCCCCCCCTCCATCCACTATGGTTGGTTAAAGTCCAGGTGGGAGCATTACGCTGTTCATGCTTCATTTAATGAAGACTATTACAAAGTCCCCCCCATCAGAATCTCCACTGTATGTGGTCTTTCATAGGCTCCCAGAAAACTGTGATGAGTTATGAGGTACTGAGAGACTTGTTTCTTTTGTCCAGTAAACCTGAGGTATAGACATACCGTACTTACAGACTGTGAGAGGAAAAGATAACAGAGCAGGAAAACAAAGATACAAAAAAAAGGAAAGGAATCATGCTTTCAGAGCATACTGTACAAAGAGCATTTCCAGTCGAATACTCATTACATTTCTTGATCTTCTATTTTACCATCTACTTCTGCATTCTCAAAGTATTCTGTAAGCAGTAAAATAATTATAATACAATTGTTTATAAAATAGCAGCACACTCAAGTGACATCACAACTATGTTATTTTTGTGTATAAGATGAAACAAAAATCATAGCTTTTTAGCAGCGGAGAAAAAAAAAAACAACTCAATAAAAAAACATTGACACTTGATTGATGTCTTCACAACCTCTTCTACCCTCTCTTCACTTTGGAATACAGTATCAAACCGTAAGAAGCAATATTCCGGTCCATATCCAAGCTCAAACCCACCCATATGTTCTACAGACAGTACTACAATTCATTTTTAGAGCACTGGGGTGAGCGAGAAAACAGGATAGCGTAACATAATCGCTTGATAATGGGCTGTTTTAGTGAAAGAGTGGGAATAACCTGAATTATGGAACCCAGTTGCCTCTAGGAAAATATGCTATTCATGAAAAAAAAAACTCCTTCACCCACAAAAAAAAAACAAAAACAGACTATGCCTGTCAAAAAAAAAACCCAACAAAGCTAAACTGCCCCTAACCACCCCGTCTTTTTTAACGCAAGCTAAGCAACTTGTGCACAAGTGTTCGTGTTGTGCTTTTCATGCACACTGCCTTAATCATAGTTGTGAGGGCTGTGAGTCTTTGCTAAATCTCATGCCAGTCCATCCTTTGGAAAGCAGCACTTTTGTAAAGGAGATGACAAGATAGTGGACACTGAAGGCTACTTCAGCAGTCTGATCAAGGCACAGTGGCACAGGACAACACTCCCTAAATGAAGGAATTAAGGCACCATATGAAACAAGGCAATTTTTTTTTCTCTGATAGAGCAGCTTCACCAGTTCACTTTGTATAAATTAAACGACCGCCCTGGAGCGGACGACTTACTGATCTTACAAGGTGTTATTTTAGCATTTACAACTGTATAAAAACCAATTAACATTTTCAATGAACAGCAAACACAATTTCAAGTAAAGAAGAGACAGGCCTTGTGGGGGGGTGGGGAACATGCATTTTCCTTAATTTGAACATTTGGAAATTTCTGTTGGAATGTTGGAATTGTTAACATCAATATAACAAGATACATCTTATCAGCTCCGCCCCCTTTTTTTTTTTTGGACGGGATACACATGAAATGAAATAAAATAATAATAATAATAATAATAACGGCCCAGTTTCTCTCTGTGACTTAAGGGGAGTATGTGCTCAAAGTGCTTCGTTGTTGAAACTGAGGAACTACAGATGCACAGATCAACAGATTTTCCCCTAATCGTTTAAGCTTCCCTGTGATTTACCTTCCCCACCGATTAGCTGGCAGTGTCAATCAAACTGGTTTAGATACTGGTCTGTAATCCAAAAAAAAAAAAAAAAAAAAAAAAAAAAAAAAAAAAAAAAAAAAAAAAAGACACAAACTTAACAGTCAAACAAGCAAATATATAAAAGAACTTAAATTATCATGTGATCTCTGGAACCACATCTGATCCTCTCCTTTGGCCTCCTTCTCCTGTATGCCAATGTATGTCCATCTCAGCAGCAGCATACATCTCTCCTTAGACTCATACAGCTTAATCACCATCATACTCCTCATCTGCACACGAATCTCATGTGACCCTGCACTTTCATCAACTGCACCTAGACTCCACACTCTCCTGTTCCTAGCGCCTCTTTAATCACCACTCAGAGTAGCCCTGGGCTCATGCAACTCTATAATAAGTCCAATGAGCCGAACAGGCGCGTCTCACGGGATAGACCGTATACTGTATACAACACGAGCGTTAATAAAAACTCCACAGGAGGTCGTCATGAAACACAACGTTCTCCATCACACCCTTTTGTGTAGAAATAAAAACAACTTTAACCATAAGAGCATCACAAAGAAGGTAGTCTCCTGTCTCCTCCCTCTGTTCTCTGTCTCTCTCTCTCTTTGTCTCTCTCTCACAATCCCGTGCACTGGACCGGGTTCAACCTCATGTTCAAGGCCGGAAAAAAAAGCGCATGAAAAGAAGGCAGTGATACAGGTAGCCTGTGGCCCTTCAAAGCAAACTAATGCACTTATCTTCTGCCACCTGTCTAGGCCTGTGACCGCATGTTCTCATCTTGAGCCACGTTCTTGCAGACAGTTTGCTGAAGAAAGCACACACACATCTTGCTCTCTCTCAAAGACACACACACTACATACATACATGTACCCACATACAGAAACACATATGCATACACACGCAAGCAGCCTGACAAAAGCTTATTGACGTCTCTATGCTTTGAGAATCGAGAGACAATAAGTTGCTTATCGATTAATAATAATAATAATAATAATAACAATAATTATAATAATAATAATAATAATAGACCGTTCTCAAGACGTGACCCTTGACTGGGTAAACAATTCTGAAATTTGCACTGTGAAATTTCAAATTTGGTTGATGCAAGCAATTTGTTTTACATCATTTTTAAGATTGATGCCTTTATGTCGCATGTTGGCAAATTGATTTAAATGACTTTAACCAAATTTTACCCAGAGGACCTTTTGTCGAAGCAGAAATCAATCACATTCTTGCTGTAAGGCTGTTACTAAACCTGTTCCACCTAACATTCCTGGGCCTTTTACATCTTTACAACACAGCCAAACGGGGACTCCACTAACCAGTTTCATGACACCCCTGTGTGTGTTCACGCTCAGGCTTTTCGAACACGAACTGAAACACAACAAAACAGGAAAAAAAAAACAAAGCCCCATTTGTGTACCTTTACAAGCCAGTCTTATAAAATTGACTATTTCTTTTAAAAGCCTCTTTAAAAACACGAGCCTTGTTCTACTGAAAAAAAAAACTGAATATAACTGAATATTCATTTTAACTGAATATATTTTTTTTTTGTTTATACCAAGAAAAATAGTTTGCAAAATACTATAGGCTTCCCTTCTATTAATCTGAGGCACAATATAAATTTTTGCATCAGTATTAATTCATTTTCAAAAATACCTATTTTGTATCTAAAATATCTTTGATTTCTTTTGACATGTATTTTTTTTTCTTCCTTTGAAAATAGAATAAAAAACCTACAAAGACTAGCAAGCACTTTTTGATGGGCTGTTTTTTTTTGTCATTTTTGTTTTTTGTTGTTTTTTTTTTTCCTTTAGATCCAGGCGCCGCTCCTGTGAGCTCACAAGTTGATGTCTCGTACATCGGTCGGGGTGCTGGACTGGTCCTTGTCGTCCAAGGCTTTGTTGCGTGGGTTGTTCTGATCCTGCTGCTGCTGCTTGTGCTGCTGCCGACGTCCCTCCCTTAGGCTGTTCATCAGAACACGCTCGATCTGCTCCTGACATGCCTTCAACAGGTCCTGCAACCACAGCAACAGACAGATTATGGGTTAATACATAATTTTCTGATTTATTCCGGAGCTTTTTTTTTCTTTCGTAAAGCAGGAAGACGCTGCAGGTCAGTACATGTTTGTTTTACTTCAGTATGTCCTCTGAAAGCAGTACCAGAACTACTGGATTACGGTTTTCTTTGGATTTCACTGTAAAAACTCAAACAGTGAGTTAAATGCCAGCTTTCAAACTCGTTTTCTGTAGAATCGTAGCCAAAAAGTTGAAGCCAGTACCACTGAAATTTATTTTACCAGTCATAAGCATTAGTAAAAATATACAGTATTTTTTGGTTTGTATACCAATGTACCACTTTGTACTTCTACATTTACAGCCTGTAGTCCATCTGTTTCTCTACACACTCTGTTAGTCCCCTTTACTCTTTTACACCTGAGCAGTTGAGGGTTAAGGGCCTTGCTCAGGGGCCCAACAGTGGCAACTTGGTGGTGCTGGGGCTTGAACCCCCAACCTTCTGTTCAGTAACCCAACACCTTAACCACCTCTATTCTCTAATGGTCAGGACCCCCACAGGACCAGCACAGATCAGGTCCTATTTGGGTGGTGGATCATTCTCAGCACTGCAGTCACACTGATGTGGTGGTGGTGTCTTAGTGTATGTTGTACTGGTGTGACTGGATCAGACACAGCAGTGCTGCTAGAGTTTTTAAACACTGTGTTCACTTAGTGTGCACTCTATGAAACACGTCCACCATATTGCTCCAGCCTGTAGATGTAAAGTCAGAGACAGTAGCATCAGTAGTCCTTCATCAGGATGCTGGTGACTGGACATTTTTGGTTGGTGGACTACTTTCAGTCCAGCAGTGACACTGAAGGGTTTAAAACTCCTGTCTGATCCAGTCACACCAGTATAACAAACACTTACACACCACCACCACATCAGTATCACTGCAGTGCTGAGAATGATCCAGGTCATAATGTTACACCTGACTACTTATTTCTAAAGTATTATATGATCAGTACAAGTTTAACCCTCAACCACGTCATTGCGTCCAGGCGGACAACCATACAACCACCCATACACCCACCCGCAGCACCAGTTGCCGCAGCAACCGTGAAAACAAAGGCTGAATGCATGCTATGTTAATTGCATCCATGTCCCATGGAAAGACACTGCATCATTTCTTTCTTTAACAAGAGAGTAAGCAGCCTGAGGGGTTCCACAGAGCCCACCTTGCAGCTTCAAAGAACACAGGCACATTACGCACTACACATTCACACACTACACATTCACAAGCCATGAATATGGCTTCTAGTCATCAGGGATAAAAAATGCATACGAATCTAAAGAGGCGTGTGAGGCATGTTCCCAGTTTGTTTATTTCTCCAGAACCAAGTTAGAGAAAAAATCTAAACTGAATGATGGCTGAATGCATTTTTTGGAACTAAAGATGAAGAACAGCACTCTCTAGTGGAGCCAAAGGAAACTGCACTGTTCGCAGATCTGGGTTTTGCTTCTCTGTGGGTCTGAGGCACACCAGGCATCTGTGGGAGTTCTTCTGTGAGAAGCCCCAGAGGCAGAGCCTGTGGAGAATGTGTTGATTGTGAGGAGACTGCATTCTTTTGACATTGACTGTTAATTAAAAACTGATGGGCTGAAGTGTGAAAGTTTCGGCTGTGGCTCCTTACTTGACAAGGTAAGTGTGTATATATATTTATATACATTTTATTAGATTAATCCAGTCCAAGCATCAAGGTCTACATAAAACAAGATAAGATATTAAAGTATGTGCCAGAAGGTGAATGCGATTTGATTGATTGATTGGTTGGTAAGAGAACGGCCTGGTGCTGTATGGAGGTTGCATTTGTCTCCAGGACGCTGGAGGAAAACAACCGCCGTCCTCCTAAAGCCGCCTCTCTGGCTTCCCACTGCGACATACTGCTATTAGTCATAAGAAATAAATTCCACTGAGAAAATTAACTAAAGCATAAAACATGCAAAGGAACTGCCTGTATCTTACCGCAAATATGCCAGGCCCGACTTCTTAAAAGAAATTTCCCTCTGAGCCGCTGCTCTTTATAGAGGCATAGACAAGCCTGAGCCAAGCCCCACAGGCTAAATTCAAGCAACTTTAATGACTTCAGTGTGTCTGACTACTGGTAGGATTGGGACTCGCTCTAAAAAGAGGTAACGTCCTCTAGAGAACACTGGTTTTCCTCTTAGGTACTGAGGTGGGTCCTTGTGTTGACAGTTTGAATTTCTGTGTATTATGGTGGTTTTCTGGGTTTGTCAGTTGCTTTATATTTCTCTCGCTCACTTCCTGCTTATTCATGTTTTTTTGCTTCTGGAATTCTTTCTTTGCAACTGACATTTGACACATATTCTAACAGCTCAGAGTTTCTTAGTAAAAAAAACTCTTTATATGGACCATGTAGTCAACAGCAGATGTTGCTTTGGCCTAGTTACCCAGAGTTCAATTCTAATCTTATTCAACTATTCATTACATTCATTCATAAATCTTCAGTAACTGCTTTATCCTGGGTGGTGGGGGATCCAGTGCCTATCCTGGGAGCAATGAGAGCAAGGCATATACGCCATATTCAACCATAACATTAAAACCACCTCTCTAATATTGTATAGGTCCTCACTTGTGCTGCCAAAACAGTTCTGATTAGTCAAGGCATGGACTCCACAAGACCTTTGAAGATGTTCTCTGGTGTCTGGCACCAAATTGCAAGGTGGGGCCTATTTGGATCAGCCTTGTTTGTCCAGCACATCCCACAGATGCTGGATCAAACTGAGATCTGGGGAATTTGGAGGCCAAATCAACACCTTGAACTCTGTCAGGTTCCTCAGACCATTCCTGAACAATTTTTGCAGGGTACATTATCCTGTTGAAAGAGATCACCACCATTATGGAACACCATTGCCTTGAAGAAGTCTACTTGAGCTGCAACAATGTTTAGGTAGGTGATAAGTGTCAAGTTAATATGATATATGATATATATGATATATCTATATGAATGCCAAGACCCAAGGTTTCTCAGAGGAACATTGCCCAGATCATCACACTGCCTTTGCCACTTGCCTTCTTGTATCCTGGTGCCATTTCTGCCCCATGTAAGCGCCACATGTACCTGGACATCCTCACAATGTAAAGAAAATGTCCTTCATTAGACCAGGCCGTATTCTTCCATTGCTCCGTGGTCCAGTTCTGATGTTCATGTGCCCATCAAAGTAAGTGCTTTCAGTGGTGTACAGGGGTCAGCATGGGCATTCTGACTGGAATGTAGCTATGCAGCCCCACACGCAGCAAACTGTGATACACTGTGTGTTCTGACTCCTTTCTGCCTTAACACAGCAGCTCTTCGGTGGGATCGGACCAGACGGGCTAACCATTCATTGAACCACTTTTGGTAGATACTAACCACTGCATACCAGGCACACCCCACAAGACCTGCCATGTCGGCGATGCTCTGACCCAGTCGTCTAGCCATCACAATTTGGCCCTTGTCAAAGTCCCTCAGATCCTTATGCTTGCCCATTTTGAGAACTTGGAGAACTGTTTACTTGCTGCCTAATATATTTAAACCCTTGACAGGTGTGACGATATAACCAATGTTATTCGCATCACCTTGTTCTTGTCTATTATTATGTACCACAAGATGAAGAGAGAGTCTGAATAGTAGAAACAAGTACAATATAGTAGAAACCACTGAGGTAGGTTCAGAGAAAGAGGGCTGTTTTTTTTTATTGGGGAATAATAAAAAGATTGCTGGGTTCAAAACAGGGCCAAGAGAGGATTGAGAAATGAAAGGGATTAATATGCTGTCCCAGACATTTGGTGCAACAGGGCAAGGGTCCTAACACATGATTGTATGAACCAAAAATATATATATATAAAAAAAAGAGCAGTTATTCCCCCCTCAAAAAACTTTTACTCACATTAGCATCATGACTTCAAGCAGATGTGCATTCACAACTTGCCAAAGTTCACTTTGACTGACATTTCACCTACTTTTACAGTTATGTATTCTGAATGACTGCAAAAACCTTATCACTTTGTAAGAGGGGGAAAAGGAAGTGAACGTACCCCTACAAAAGTTCAGTAACAGTGACCGCTTGTTGTCTATTTAACCAAAATTCATTGAATCTTGCAATGAAGCCAAGCTTCAGAACAGGCAAATGAGTTCAATGTGGGGGGGCCATGTCCCTAACCCAAGCCATTCAAGAAACACCACTAATTCATGTCTGAATGCAAACTCTAATTCAAATCCAGTGGAATCAACATTACTCCCGGTGAGTCTCCGGAGAAACACAACACGCCAAAAAGCATCATTTACAGTATACATTAGGTACAATAACAACATTTACTGTAAACACTGAATGCCAGGTGGAATATTCAAAGCTTTAACTTCTTTCTAAGAGGCCATACAGTTTGCACAAGTTTCTAAAGCCAAATTTTCGTCCATCCTGGTTTGGCCTGCTGCATGGAGCCCCACTACTGTACACACCGTACCAGATACACACTACTTCAGAGTACACACACAAACACAGTAGCGAGAACCACAGGCATTGGACACCAAAAATATCAGCAGGACGCCTGACTGGATGGTTGGCATCATATAGCTGTTGAGTATTCACAGCCTTGTACACAGCCTGAGTAATCTCCTCCTCATCAAGCATCACTCTTCTCACACCAAAAGAAAAACATCAGATCCTAAAGGAAAAGTCGGGCAGAATGCTAATGTAAGCAGTGCTAGCAGGGGTGGCTCAGTGGTGAAGGTGTTGGGTTACTGAACAGAAGGTTGGGGGTTCAAGCCCCAGCACCACCAGGCTGTCACTGTTGGGCCCCTGAGCAAGGCCCTTAACCCTCAACTGCTCAGCTGTATACATGAGATAAATGTAAGTCACTCTGGATAAGGGTGTCTGCTAAATGCCGTAAATGTAAATGTAATGTAATGCTAGCATTATTTTTCAAGGATTAACCCAAGAACATGTAGGGAACTTGTTCCCAAGGTCAGGATGGATCTTTGCGCAGACTGAATAACACTGGAAGGAAAAGAAGTTTGAAAAGCAGCTTCTCCCAAATAAAAGAAAACACACATTATCTGTGGGGAAATATTCCTGGCCTCAGAAAGCCAGCAGACCCATTCTGCTTTCTCTCCTGCCTGCATGTTTTTAAAGGTATGGCTCGTTGGCATCTGGGAATGTGAAGAGTTGATCATGGACTGGGCAGGTCATTTCTGCTGGCTGGGACCTCAGACTCCTCATACACTGAGAACGTTCACTGCTCTGAAGGACCGTTTGTTTTTCCTGTGCTATGATGTGCGTCCTGACACACACCGGTGCGGCAACCATTTGCCCACTAGTGGTGAACTCTGGGGAGGACGGCTGACCTCGTCGAGTCACACTTGAGGTTCCAGTCTGGGTGGTGATCTTGCATTCACTTGCTACTGCTCACCCCATTTCCTATGCTACTTCAGTCCCCTGAGAATGGATATCATTAAGCTGTCCTTTATAGAGCAATGAAAGTGTGAGGCTTTATTAGTCATTTGCATAAAGCCACATAAGCCCCACCACTGCACCCCAGCTCTCTGGAGTCTTTCCTCAGAGACTCTCAGCTGGGGTCAATCCCATTTCACTTCCAGTAATTCAGTGTCTGAATGTCAGATTGAATTGAAGTTGGAGGCAAGCCCATTAAGGAGGAAAGCGCAATCTCCTCGCTCAGAGCCACGGTCAAAAACTCACCCACCCACCCACACACACATACACACAAAAGTACTACATGGATGTTTTTCAAGGATGGTGCTAGCAAACAAAAGAGGAACCTTCTCATCTTAGAGCTCTTGGTTCTAAATAACACCACTGTTACGAACATTGCGATCACCCTTCCAAATGTGCCTCCTTCAAAAGCCTCCCTCCCTGTTTTGAAGCAGGCTACCACCCTGACAAAAGCCAGTCCACCCCTGCACCCCCTCCCTGCCGCAGCTGAAGCTTGGGCTGTGTTTGAACTGTACACCCTGCCACGGGGCCACATAGCTGTCTGAATGCAATTCCAGGCCCGTCTCTCCAAGTAGCATGTTTTGCCTGCATTAGGCACGCCCATCATTCCAGTATATATTCAACCATATCCACAGAGCTTCATACACATGTGGCATGTTACATATTTGGGCCAATAATGGTGTGCCTGAGGCAGAGAAGGGAGTAGGGGACAGCTGTGAAAAACTGAAAGCAAAAACTTTTTATGCTTTGCCAATGGTTTAATTTTCATATGACACAAATATGTAGCTCTGAGTGAAACTGGAAACGTGGCTTGTATAAATGTTCAGATAACTACGATACAATATAATGGTCATTTCTCAGGACGGCTCCTCCAACTCCCTTTAACTGCGTGTTATAAATGTGGCGCTCGTCCCTTAGATAAACTTCGTTTAGATAAAAACGAAGCCTTGTAGATATCAGTGCATGATTATAGATTTAGGTGAAGGTCGTAATACTTACAACTTCTGTGTTCGTGATCTTAGCGAGCAGTTCTGTAAGGTTGTCCCCCCACAGCGCACGGTTCGTGTTGTTGAGCTGCAGTCCACAGATTGCTGCTCCCACGCTGCCCGTGGCAATCATGGATGGAGGATACATGGCAAAGTTGAATTCTGTGAAGGTATTAAAACAAATACATGAGCATTATACTGTACGGAACTAACAACTTTCACCATTAACTTTCATCAAAGATGGAACCGGAGTCTACCTCTTGTGTCTTCTTGCAAAAACTCTACACAAAGTGAAGCCTAACAGAAGGTGATATGAATCTGTGACTCTAACAAATGAAGGCAAGTCGTTCAACCAGCCCTGGACTGTTTTGAGAAGGTGAACATGGATCACTCTTCAGAGTAACCTGGCTAGACCGTTGCTTACAAAAGACGACCATGGAGACGTCCATGCTTTTCAGCCCCCACCTTGTATCTCAAATGCACTGGTTGGAAAACCAAGTTCCGCCTTCCTTCCTTAAGTCAAACTCACCATTCTAACCGCAACGCAGGATGAGGGTTCCTTTGACTTGAAGAGAAGTTGAAGAGCACCCTCTTCTCCACCAACCCTAGCCTTCCCATCCCCCCACAACCCATCCTTTTTTAAGTAAATCGCATGCTCCCTTTAAAAAAACGCCTCTCAGCCCTTGGAAAGGAAGGAATAAAGAGCCAACGTTGCTCTGCAAATGCTCTCAGCTGTAGGTCCTTCTTCCACATGTGGTTACAGGCGTGTGCAACAAAGACCAATAACCTTGTTAGCTCTCGCTGTCATTCCTAATGCGAATAAGACCCTGTCAATGGGTCGCAACCCAAATGTATGGACTAAATGAAATGACAAGGATAGAGAGAGGACGAAAAGTTAGAACTAAACTTCTCTCCTTATTGGTTGTGCCTTTCTTTTTTTCTACCACTCTCTTTTGTCTGCTCTTATTTTTCAGTTTTAATTAGACAGACCTCAAGCTTTACTAGACTCCATGGCATGGCACACATGCTTAACATTTGTTGCTACAGCAAAGGAGTTTAGTAGTTGAGCATGTGAGTGTGGATTTACTATACGAAGGTATCACAGCATCATCTCATCCAATTGAGAGATGTGAAATCCAGCCTCCTCTGTGGACTCCAATTCAAAATGACAGCTTGCACAAAGGTTGGACGGTGAGAAGAAGAGGTTGGGCGAGAGGGGAAGGGGTGACAGATTTGAGCTACCAGAACTGACTGGAGAATTGGGGAGGGGGTGAATTGGTGCATTCCGTTGAACGTCATTCTTTAGTCTGTTTCCAGATCCTCATGAGGTTTTGGCAGGAGAAAAGACCCTACCCCCCCCCCCGTCCTCCTGCCATTCCTCTGATGCTGGGCCACCTCTGGGCTCGCAAAGTGGACTCCAACAGCCATCGCATTACCATGTTACCGTATTCAAAGCAAATCTCAATATGGCCCTGACGGAGATTTTTTTCCCATTCTTTTTGAGAAAATTCAATGAGGTGGGTCCTTTGATGGCTGATGAACTATCCCTTTATTGCCTTTTTAACATTCAGAACCAGACACTGATCTTGTGAATCCTGTGGATCTTGTATATTGACAAATAAATGCGTTTGTCTTTCTGGGGCAGTAAGGGATTTTCAGCTCCAGCCAAGAGAAAAGAGCAAAGGAAATATGGACACGACATACATGACATAAAAATCACCCAATTCTGTGGGTTCTGTTCCTCCTTTTTTGCAAAAGAGACAGGAAAAGAGACAACCATATTTTGTGTTTGTAGGTCATGTGCACATATGGTGTAGCAATCCAATTTTTTTCATACTTGCAACAAAAAAGGTTTGTTGCGGAACAAAGATCTCGGCATAGCAACGCCAGAGCTGGATCATCTGATAGAGCTGTGTTTCTGCAAGGCAGACGGATAAAGAATGACTGTTTTTACACATCTTAATTGATATGCATTTTGGAGAAAAACAGTGTACGTAGCAGTGACGCTTGCTCTGGAAGGCTCTTTGTAAGCAGTGGCTGGCCTGCTCTCCCAGCCTCTTACCTCCTTCAATGAGCCATTTTCTTGCCCTGCCCACACACTGTATCCAGTATCATACCAGCACAGCCAACTCCTGGGTGGGTGCGTTGCACTGCATATGTATGCAGAACTTGTAAATTAATTAAACAGCCGGAAAGTTGAGAATCAGCCAGGGAGCGATGATTTTTTAAAGGCAATAAATCATCTGCCAGGATTACATTCAATTGCATACCTTATTAGCTGTTCCATTTACAGAAAGTCCCATTGTAAGCAGCCAGGCTCCCCTGATTGATAAAGGTCAAATGTAAACAACATTTTTGGATTGGGCATCATAATTCCTTACCCACCGCAGCCCGCAGTCAAATGGAATAAGCCACTTATGTGTGTAGGTCAGGCAGCTTACAGACAGTCAGTTCTTGGACTCTAGTGGGTTTGTAAAATGTGGTAGGTGCTAAAGCTGCTACTGTATGTCTGACTCTGTTAAGATTCACTGCCGGCACTTTAACTCCAGTGTGCAGGAAGCTGATTGCTAACTGCAAAGGCTGCAAAGGCTGCGTCCAGTTTCATTGCCTGTCTTAGCTGTTTATGCCAAGTCACACTGCAAATCGATACGACAAAACCAAATTTGGACAAATCTCAAAACTGTCCCTGTGTTGTTTGCATCTCCGGCAATGTCTACACTTTTATCGGCAGCCAAGACATAACTCAAACAAAATGAAAACAGGATTCCTCCTCAACTGTTGAAATCCTGTAACAACTTGCTTCAGTCTTGCACCATTGCTGAGATGCTTGAGCAACAGTACACAGGCCAGCAAGGGAGGTAGCAGGGCCTCTTGAAACAGGAATGGCAAAATTGGCAGAATCACATTTTAACCATGATGACCTCTCCCTACACACACACACACACTCCAGGTCAGCCCTATTTACTACACCATCCACTATTTATTTTTCCTGAGGGACTTCTCAGATAAGACAAGTACACAGCTAAAGCGAAGAAGGACAATCTGTAACCACAAAACCAGGAAACATACTCTTGCCCTTATGGTTTAATGCTCATGAGACTGTATCTGCAGTTATCTACGAGAAACTAAATATATTTCTGGGGAGCAGAAAAGAGAGAATCGCCACCTATACAGTTAAACTATGCAAGCCACTATGGGTGGGGCATTTGGAATTCTCTTAACTTAACATAGCAGTTAGCATAACATTAACAATGCTACTTGGACAGGATATTGTGGCAGCATTAGAAAATTTGAAAATATGTGAGAACTTGTATGACACAGAGAAAAAGGAAATGCTTAGGTGAATAATAAAGGAAGACGACTCAGAGGAAGCCGTGACGGATCTGTCAGCAAACATAGTCATATTTTCATTCAATTTCCATAAAGAAAAAGTGAGTGGACCAGTGGAAAGTGAAATCATGCTGAAAATGGTTTACATGCTCAAGAAATGGAGAAGGGGGTAGAAATGGGCATTTTGGGGTGTTTCATAGATATTTCTTTTCTTATTTTGTCACTGTGCTTGCACACAGTGAAATTGGACCTCCGCATTTAACCCATTCGTGCAGTGAGACACACTAGTGACTAGTGAACACACACTAGGGGGCAGTGAACACACATGCCTGGAGCGGTGGGCAGCCCTAGCCACATGGGGGTTAGGTGCCTTGCTCAAGGGCACTTCAGCCAAGTCCTGTCAGTCACGGTAATCGAACCCGGGACCTTCCGATCACGGGGCAGACACCCTAACCACAAGACCATGACTCCCCCAAACATAGAGTCCCAGCAACATCTTTTAAAATGTTTCCTTTTGTTCACATTGGACTGAATTGACCAGCAACTACCCCAAAAATGATAAAACACAGAAGAATGTGGATATTACAGATACAACAGAAGAGTGTCTCAGAAGAGTGTGGATATTACAGATACAACAATCTAGCACTACAACCAGCAGCACCGCTCTGTCGGATCCAGTCACACCAGTACAACACACACTAACACACCACCACCACCACATCAGTGTAACTGCAGTGCTGAGAATGATCCACCACCCAAATAGGACCTGATCTGTGCTGGTCCTGTGGGGGTCCTGACCATTAGAAGGTGGTGGCTCAGAGGTTAAGGTGTTGGATTACTGAACAAAAGGTTGGGGGTTCAAGCCCCAGCACCACCAAGTTGCCACTGTTGGGGCCCCTGAGCAAGGCCCTTAACCCTCAAATGCTCAGGTGTATAAAATGAGATGAATGTATAATTATCCATGTATAATGGATAAGGGTGTCTGCCAAATGCCATAAATGTAAATGTAAATGATGTAGAGAAACAGATGGACTACAGGTTGTAATTGTAGCTATACGGGAAGTGGATCTGAGAAAATAGACGATGAGCGTAGAGGAAAAAGAGGGGGTCATAATGTTATGGCTGATCGGGGTATGTCGATTTTTGGGGAACTTTGGGGAACTAAATAAAAGCTGTTCCTAAACTTTTAGGAATTTGCGGAGAACATTCTTGTCAGGGTCAATGCACCTTTTAAGACCTCAATAATCAGTTGAGCAAACTGACTACATCCATTATAAACAATCATCAACATGGACTTTTATAGTCAAGGAATGTTTTACTTTACTTAAGCCAATAACCAAAAATATAAGATAAAACTGCACAAATGCACAAAAACGCATATGCTTTTTCTCTCTGCTCTGACTGCCTGCATGAACAGGGGCGATCTTGTGGGATTTTGGTACCGGTGCATGTCTAGCACCATAGAATAAATAGCTATTCACACTTCTTTCAGTGGGCGGCACGGTGGCGCAGTGGATAGCGCTGTCGCCTCACAGCAAGAAGGACCCGGGTTCGATCCCCGGGTGGGG
>JANCOA010000001.1:19777623-19787904 GCA_024363135.1 Leptodoras oyakawai | reverse complement strand
TTTGGCAGAAATGATGTCCTTTTGAGGTCCAACTTCCCGCTTTGGTGGTAATGATGTCCTTCCAAGGTCTGACTTCCCAATTTGGTGGTAATGATGTCCTTTTGAGGTCCGACTTCCTGCTTTGGTGTGTAATGATGTCCTTTTGAGGTCCGACTTCCTGCTTTGGTGTGTAATGATGTCCTTTTGAGGTCCGACTTCCCGCTTTGGTGTGTAATGATGTCCCTCCAAGGTCCGACTTCCCGCTTTGGTGTGTAATGATGTCCTTCCGAGGTCCGACTTCCTGCTTTGACAGAAATTATGTCCTTTTGAGGTCCAACTTCCCGATTTGGTGGTAATGATGTCCTTCCAAGGTCCGACTTCCCACTTTGGTGGTAATGATGTCCTTCCAAGGTCCGACTTCCTGCTTTGGTGGAAATGATGTCCTTCTGAGTTTTAACTTCCTGCTTTGGTGGTAATGATGTCCTTCCGAGTTTTAACTTCCTGCTTTGGTAGAAATGATGTCCATGAGGTCCGACTTCCCGCTTTGGGGACAAGTCGAATGCAGCATCCGTGGAAGTTACACTCTGTACACTGTTTGATGTAAAAGTCTGGTTCAAGTGCCAAACGAGTTCTCATGTACAACAAATAGCAAAAACATTACACAGGATATCAGGGCCAGTCGTGTGAATAAACACGGATGACCGCAGGAATGTACAGATTATCTAAAAGGAAAAGGCCCAGTGGTGGACTGAGACAATGTTAGAAAGGCCACAGGAACATCCAGAGAGGAGGCGACTTTCCTTTACATTCTGCTCTGTGCATGACATAACATCCTTTTTCCATAGCCTTGACCTTTCCCCCCCCGAGTGTGGGGGGCCCACAGGATGGCAGAACTGCTCTTATAAGTGGAGGAATATTTCTCCGTCTGCTACGCCTTTTCTTCCCACTGTTATGACTTTAAGGACAGGCGGAGTGTATGTGTGTGTGCTCGTACGTGAAGGCCCCCTTTCGATAAAAGCTTATATGGTCTTTAAGTATAAGCAGACTTCTTTGTCTGGCTGCCAGCAGTCATTTATATCTCGCGGATTAGAGGGAGTGAGAGCGAAGCCACGAGACCCACCATTTTTCCAAACACAGCGCCGCCGAAACAAGAGAGTCGTTCTGAAACGGCTCCCGCAGGGCTGGGAAGTTGGAAGGAATCAAGGCTGAGAAAAGGCTTTCCTTTTTTTTTATACAGAAATGAGAACCGTACCATCACGACAAGTTTAGATGTTCATCTCAGTCATGAGGAACTCCAATGAAACGAACAAACCACACACACGCACAGAAGACACCCTGCACATGAGAGACACCTTTGATGTTCCTCAGACATTGAGACAAGTCCTGAATGTCATCGAGTGTGTGTGTGTGTGTGTGTGTGTGTGTGTGTGTGTGTGTGTGTGTGTGTGTGTGTGGAGGAAAAGTTTGGAGATGGAGAGTGTGAGGGGGTTCATGTATGCTGCCTATTGTACATTACACTCTAGCCAGACATTCACATGACTCCAGCGACTGCTGGCATTCCTTTGGGCTAAAGCCATTCTATCTGATAAAGGGCATCTACGTCAGATTATTTCCTGTTCAAATTCTTTGGATTATTAACCGGATTATTTTGTGGAACCAAGCTCCACCGATCGCCCCAAGTAATGGTGTGAAGAAGCGAGATGCGAGTCTGTGGCTGATTTCAAGCCCAGACTATAGATTCGTGCAGCCGATCAGTGACGGCTGTGTCAGACGATTACACGGCGTGACGCGCCACTTTCTGAAATCCTGAACACAATCAAGCTGGATTATTACGACCACCGCCTACAGCTAGCGCTGGACGTCACCAACGTTTGGTTGACGATATCAAAAGATTCAGACTTCCTCAATCCACATGACACTTGGTGTAGTTGAAGCCCCACATGTCTGATACAGAATATAAGGTTTGTATCTCTAGGTGTGTGTTGCCCTTTATGCTAGCGCCCTCTAAAGTGGTGTTTGCTCAAAGCACTTTCCGGGCAATAGCTTGAACATTTTGTTCATAAAATGATGAACATTTTATAGCAAGTCGGCCTCTAGGAGGCGTATTACCCAAGGCCAGAATGATTTGTGGAGTAGCGCCACCAACTGAATAATGTTGAGACCAAAAATCTAGCATTTCACGACATTTACATTTATGGCATTTGGCAGACACCCTTATCCAGAGTGACTTACATTTATCTTATTTATACAACTGAGCAGTTGAGGGTTAAGGGCCTTGCTCAGACCCCCAACAGTGGCAGCTTGGTGGTGCTGGGATTTGAACTCATGAACTTACGACCTTCTGGTCCATACCCCAATGCCTTAACCGCTGAGCTACACTGCCTACACTAGCCAATATCTTGTGATGTAAAGGCTCAAACTGGACAAAATTTCACACACTGGGTCACTACGACATTCTTTAGCGGTCCACCAAATTTCATGAGATTTAGTCCATAGTCGGCGCTGCAACTGAGACTTTTAATTTCACTTCATTCTTGCTGTTTCTCTCACTTTATATGGTGGTTATATAGCGTACCGCCATGAAGTACATATAGCTAGGAAGAGACTGGTTTTGCTGGATTTTTTGTTGTTTGAACGGCAGTAGAGCGTTACAGACTTCAAATATTAAAAAAAAAAACTGGAAAAATCATAAAGACATCAGATCAGTATTCAATAATCAATAATCTTGTATCAATATATTGTCTTTGATCGTGATCGTCAGGGAGCAAGTACGAGTTTGGAAAGCAACTTCTCTGGGTCAGAAAGGCATCAATACACATCTCTACACTCCACACGGGCATTTGGAACCTCTCTCTCGCAAGCATCCTGGCTGGCTGTTGGCAGATGTTCAGGTCTGTCGCTTTCTCTCCATCTCTCACTCCTTCTCTCTCTCTCTCTCTTCAACCCACCCAGCCTGCCACCCAGAACGCCACCCCTAACCTCCCTGATAGCCCCATACCCCCACCCACACACACCCCAGCACCACCACCACCACCCCCGTCCCTGTCCCCATCCTCATCGTCTCTTTCATCAGAGCTGGCAGTGCCACCGTACTCGGCATTCTGCACTAATTACCAACCTTCACAAGAAGACCACCAAACTGGAGAACTGGCACACTCTGGGCACACGGCGTGTGGTTTTTTTCACCCCTCCCCTCAAACACAACATGTCATGTCAGAGTGTGATGGTGCTGGTGCCACAGAAGTCCTCTGCCAGCCTCGGCGCATTAAGATAAAAGCGCAGAGGTGCGAACGTGGAAGCCGTGTCCGCGCCTCCCGCCGTACACGATGGCTGGAGTAAGCGGCGACCTTCCTCTGTCATCGCTGTACGTCTAAGCGGCACAAAGTGTTACTCATGATGCTGCGCATATCCTAAACATGGAGAGTTTAACTTAATGCGTTCGGACTGCGGCTTCCTCAAAGTTAAAGAAAACACACTGAAGCCTTTTATTCTGAACGCCAAGCTAGACGTCACGGCAAGTTCGAGAGGTTCGTGTTTCTAAGTAAATAAACGTTACAGATGGATGGACGGATGGAGGAATGGATGGTTTGGGATGTCATGATATCACAAAAATAAAATAATAATAATATATATATATAATTACAGAATAAGGTTAAAAAGAGGCATAGAAAATGAGTATGACCTTAACGCTATTGGATTATAAAACTGGAAAGTTGTGATATAATAAAACAGGGTATCCCCAAAGTCTCAATACATTAAATTAACAACCACTTTATATTTTTTTTATTATAATATATTTTATGTTTTTAATAATATAGAGGTGGCCAACATGTAGAGAATATTTTGTAAATATTTTGTACCAATTTATTATTAATATTTAGCAAAAAAAAGTTTTTATTTTTATTTATCTGCAATTTCCCATTTTCCCTACATTTGGCAACTCTTGGGACACTGTAATAATAATAATAATAATAATAATAATAAATAAAACAAGAATAATAATAAATAATCATAATAATTAATAATAATAATAATAATAATAATAATAATAGCATGAATAATAATTAATAATAATGCAGGGTGTCCCCAAAGTCTACATACATTAAATTAAAAATGTATTCTATTTTACATTAAATTATATTTTATATTTTAATAATTAAGAGGTGGTCAACATCTATAGAATATTTTGTAAAAAATTTTGTAATGAAAAAAAAAAAGTTATGCTTAGGTACAATTTCCCATTTCCCTGTGTGTGGTGACTTTTGAGACACAAATATTAATATATATTTTTACATGAACAATTTATATAAAATGATACCAGCAATAATATTGATGCTACACTTTGATTATTTGATTAACTATATTAATATTAATTCATTTAATTGAGTATATTTAACCGTACGTGTGACTGAAGAGGAATTGTAAATCACAGTCAGCGTCAGAAACAAGACCAGTTCATCATCATCAAACCCTGTGAGCTTTCACACCCATGCTTCAGTGTCCTCTCATGATGACCTGCTGCACCTCACGACAGCGATGGAGACGAAACAACGAGCAGTCATGTAAGTCGGCATGAGACAGAGACAGACAGTGGAAGCTCCGGTGACCTGCGGCTGCAGGAAGCCCTGTGAAGTTCACCCTGCACACGCATCATAAGGACAGCGATAACGACGGCCTGGCTCGGACTTGCACGCCGTCCCCCGGCAGAGACGATTCATCCCTCGCCCTCATCCATCACGCCAGACGTGACAGAGCAGGACGGCGTGGACCTCCTCCACCGCCGGTCTCCGTAGCAACGGGCCAGGCCGTCTCCCATATTAGCATAATCGTTTTTTTTGCCAGTCATGCCAGTGTGACAGGCTGGAAAAAGTCACGCCAGGACACTGAACCGGTTTGTTCTTTTCTGGGTCTTATTGCCGCGTCTGCACAGCGTATCCCGCCTGACCTGGGGCTCCGCTTATCAATCCGCTGTTCAAATACACATGCCGCCTGTTCAGGACCCTGATCACATCGTATGCGATACGTCTTTCCACGTGACCAATTGGAAGTGAAAGGAAGCAGATGACTTGATGTCATTAAATAAAATAAATAAATAAACAAATAATGGACCAATAGTACTGAAGCTTTCGTTGCAGTGAATTGTTTTTTTTCTATTTCATAGTTCCACCTCTTAGAAGGAAAAGTAAAGCTAGCAGTACTCTCCAAGTCACCACAGGATCGGTAGCCAAGGCTAAAATGCAAACTCACTGCAAATCTGCTAACGGCACCAAACGGACGACTGCTAGTGTCGCCAATCCTTCAGCCTTGGCCCCGCCCACTCCGCAGCAAGACTGCGACTTTAATCCAGGTCCACATCAGAGCAGAAGTGATACCTTTGGTTTGTCTGGTATTCTGAGGGCATGTATGCCTAAAAACTGAAGTTAAACCAATGAAACCAATGAAAAAGATTTTCCTAAATACAAAAACAAATGAAAAAGAAAATGTGCAACTGATAGTTGATGGTTGATTTATTGGACCATATGGATCTCTCAGATTCGAGTCACTTTCTCACAGTAACCCGACAGCCAGAGTTTAACTGGAAGACTGGGTGTTTTGGCCGCTTTGCCGTGTTCCCACCTGCACAAATGAACCGCAGCACAG
The DNA here is from genome assembly GCA_024363135.1 of Leptodoras oyakawai. NCBI lineage: Eukaryota > Metazoa > Chordata > Actinopteri > Siluriformes > Doradidae > Leptodoras > Leptodoras oyakawai. Next base: position 19,782,285 of record JANCOA010000001.1, on the reverse strand, counting down.
AGGAAAATACACCAAGGTTCCATTTAAACAGATTCATCGCTGCATATGCGAAAGCACCCTCATACAATTTGGAACACAGCTTCTGTTTCCACTGGTCTTTTAGCATGTTGGATCATATTTCCGTTTCTTATCCTATACAATACAAGCTCCTGGATCTATTCTACTCAGATCAGGACGGAAAAACCAGCAGGGTTCCTGCTTCTCGCTTGTTTTTAATAAAGCAAACTAACCTTCGTAATCGAGGAACCTGTTAAACCTAGATATGTGCGACAAGGTCATGAGATGTATACCAGGCCACTGGGACACCACGCCGCCTGTGGCTGTCGGTTCAAGCGGCTTCGCTGAGCTCAGGATTGCGCAAAAATGACTTTCCATGACCTCATTAAAAAACCGTGTTTATGAAAAACGTATCCGAGAAAGGGTGGTGATCTGGGACGTGTTTGGCTGTTTTCAGATCATTAATGGTGCGCTGATCAATCCAGATCTGAAGCCAGCGCGGGACAACTTTCCGCAAGACGTATCCCAGCATATCTCTGAGAATCTCCAGCCGCACAAAACCGCATTGTGTGCGGATCTGAGAAGCGGCTTAGGGCAGTGATGAGAACAAGGCGTCCTCTGAAAGCGTAGGACGGAGGCGTCTCGTCTCGACAGTGCCCATCTCCCGACACTAGCCTTAGCAAAGACAGCTCCGGAGAGATGAAGACCGAGGGATAGACCCGGATCCAATCAGAGGATGGTGACACTCAAGTATGTGGAAGAAAGTGATTTGGCTTGGACAAGCTGTTTGATTCGAGATCTGGAGATCATGATCATGAACATGCTGGTAGACGCCAGAAACGATGAGGAGACAAAGAAAGGGTCATCGATGTCGGACGAATGACGTGGATCTGGATATGTCTACGGCACCACCACCACCACCCCCTGAGCCACGGCTCCACTATATACGACCACACCAAGCTCGCAATGAACACTCAACATTCAATCAATCAACATGTTTCCAATATCGCTTTTTCTCCATATTGCAAAGCTGATGCACTTTAGAGACACCAATTAACCTAATATGCATGTCTTTGGACGGTTGGAGGAAACCGGAGTACCCGGAGTAAACCCACACAGAGGACGTGCAGACTCCACACAGAAAGGCTATGGCTTTTGTACAGTGCTGTATGCTTCATCCATTTATCTTCAGTAAGACCAGATTCACACATACAAGCTCGACTTGTATTCAACCTTCCCAAGTTCAGCCATGTCACACCACTGCTGCGCTGCCTTCACTGGCTTCCTGTAGCAGCTCACATCAGATATAAAACCCTGATGCTGGCCTACAAAGGCAAAAACGGTCCAGCCCCTCCCTACCTGATGGCAATGATCAAAGCTCGATGCGTCCCCAGAGCCTTTTGTGCCTCAAGTACGGCTCGACTCGACCCACCGTCATCCAGGACACATCGGAGACAAGCATTCGGACTTTTCTCTGTCCTGCACCAAGGTGGTGGAATGAACTCCGCCTGAGTGTCCGAACAGCCGAGTCACTGGCTGTCTTTAAACGCTGACTGAAGACCAGCCTCTTTCCAGAATGAGCACTAACTCAAAGCTGCTACCGCACTTATAGCAGGTATTGTATAAGACTATATGTCTTGTTTTTCACTGGTTTTGTGTAGGTTGTGTAGATGGGCAGTGGTAGCTCAAGGTTAAGACACTGGACTACTGATCATTTACATTTATTGCATTTGGCAGACGCCCTTATCCAGAGTGACTTACATTTATCTCATTTATACAGCTGAGCAGTTATGGGTTAAGGGCCTTGCTCAAGGGCCCAACAGTGGCAGCTTGGTGGTGCTGGGGCTTGAACCCCCAACCTTCTACTCAGTAACCCAACACCTTAATCATTGAGCCACTCCTGTCCCCTGATCAGAAGGTCGTGAGTTAAAATCTCAGCTCCACCAGGCTGCCACTGTTGGGCCCCTGATCAAGGCCCTTAACCCTCACCTGCTCAGTTGTAGAAATGAGATAAATGTAAGTCACTCTGGATAAGAGCTGCCAAATGCCATAAATGTAAATGTAGGTTAGGAATACTTTGGTTCTAATAGGTAGTACATGGCGGAAATTCTAGCAGTATCCCAGCTCAAAGTAACTTCAATTCAGGTCTACCAGCCTCAGCATTGGATATTCCAAGTGAATGACTAAGCACTGTTGTAAATCACTCTGGATAAGAGCGTCTGCTAAACACCATGAATGTAAATGTAAATGTAGTGCTTTGCTGAACTGTACTGTGGGTCCATCGTATCACTTTGGTCACTGTAGAATCTGATAAACCCATTACTGTAACCAAAAAATACATCCGAGGTGACTCAGGATCTGAGCGCTCGCTAACCACTTTATCCTGTTCTCCATGGACCCAAAGCCGATCCTGAGAACAATCCTCCAGGGCACCATGCAAACATACACACACAAACATAAACACGCTTTGAATTTCAGATCTGGGAATGATTTTGCCCATCTAGTAGCCAATTGGCACGTTTGAAGGAGATGGGAGGAACCTAAAAGAAACCCATGCAAAAATGGGGAGATGATTATATGCACAGACAATAACCCTAGCTCAGGATTGAACCTGGAACCCTGGAGCTGCAACAAGGCAATGCAACAGGCTCTTTACAGCAACTGTTAATAGAAAATGCGTGACTGCGTTAAGTGTGTCAAAGTTCACATCCAGAACTGCTCATGCACTGCAGATCCAGAAGACGGAGATCAGGCAGACTCGACACCAAGCTCCCCTGAGCCGTGATGACCGGATCGATGGCGCACTCGGCACCTTCTCTCCCGAGTGCCGTGACCGTGTGGTGGTGGAAGTGTTGAAGCTCCAGCTTCGGTTCCTCTGGACCTCAATAGCGTTCTTGTGCTGGGCAGCACGGAGGTGGAGACTGGCTATCAGGGCCCCACGCTACACACACACACACACACACATACACACACATACACGCTTTTCCATTCTGTCAGCGCCGAGCAGCACACTGGTCCCTTCCAAACTCAGCGCCACTTCATTAAATGACTTCAGACTCCTGGCAGAGGCAGTGGGAAAAAGGCGATATTAACTGTGTGTGAGATCCGCAGGGCAGCCAACAAAGGCTGCAGTTGTTCCCCCGCCTCCTTTCTTACACGACTCTAGGACTACCTGAGAACCTTACGCTACGGCGCGTGGAACGCCTGTTCCAGGTTTCTGAATAGAGTAGAGATCGAGGAGGCCGAGCGATACGATACGGTCCGTCTGATGACACCACCGAGCATGAAGTGGCGGAGAGCAGCTGGGCGTCCGAGATGTTTGCATGAGCTCATTGCTTTCAGCAAGCTACAAAAACAGCTGACTAACAACACAGGTACAGTTCGTTGCAACAGGTCCGCCGTTGTCCAGACAGAGCAGCTGGCTGGCGGCCGACCGAGAACCATAAAAACCAGAATTCTTTCATTGCGAAATAATAAATGACTGCGCAGTGAAAAAAAAGACGTGGATAAACGGCAAGAATGACAGCCAAGGGTGGGTGTTATAGCAGCTAAACGTCTCTACGATGGTTATGTAATAAATGTTTTATTTGTGGAACCGCAATCAATAGGTCACAAAAAGGAATAACGGCTGGGGCTGATTTCTTTCAAGCCCAGACTGTAGACTCAGGCAGCCTATCAGTAACAGGCGTGTCAGGTGATCACACAGAGCGACTAGGTTTGTAGTCGAGTTATATATGGTATATGTTAGTTTTAGCCTCTGATCTAATATCACCCCAGAGGCAGAGAGAAACAGACCGGACAACTCGGCTGGAGAGATTTCCTGCCTCCGTACAGAATTCCGCCCACAGCCGCGTCGGACCCCGGTGTGCACCGGTGCCATTATCAGACTCCAGGCACCAGAAAGGAAGAGCTCCATTACACTCCTGGAATCGGCGTTTACAGCAGAACAGCTCAGGCCTGCTCTTACAACCGGGCTTCGCATAAATCTCTGGATTGGTCTAATGACTCAGTTGGGTGCACTTTTGCTCCCCGGTCTGGTTTCATGGTCATTTCTGATGTAGCGAGGCAGCAAAAACAAGCCGGCTTGAGCAGCCTCCTGCTCCGGCACAATGGCTGCCTGTTACAGCGCCGCCGCTGACACACACGGCTGAACGCAGAGAGCTGAGGCGCGGAGATGCCGTGATGTCATCGTTCAGGGGCTGTCGGATCGAGACCGATGGCTGAGAGACTGAGATGGATAGAGTGTGGTCTTTCACACAAACAAGCACAGAGAGGAAAACTGCCTTGTAATATTAATGCCGATTTAAAGGAAAAGAATGTGCACACACCTAACCAAACGCTAGCTTTCTTCGCTTTAATGCTTTACTGCACGTTCATATTAATCATGTTCATCGAAGCGCACCTTGCATTCCGTCACGCTAGCGCTCTAAATACGTTCAAGGATACGTCTCAGGGACACGTATGAGTATCAGTACATAAGTCAGTCAAATATTATTTATAACAACATATCTTCACCCGCGAAGTGCTGGACGCAAAACGACAACAATTCAAAGACAAAAGCTAGTTCCTGTTCCTTACGATGCTAAAGATACGAACACGACTAGCACGCTAACACTGAAGTCAGTCAGTCAGTCAGTCATTATCTGTACCGCTTATTCCCAGTTA
>JANCOA010000001.1:19206349-19219886 GCA_024363135.1 Leptodoras oyakawai | reverse complement strand
GGCTGGGCACCGGCTCCCCCGTGACCCCGTAACTGGGAATAAGCGGTATAGAAAATGACTGACTGACTGACTGACATATCTTCCCATGTTCAGTTCACCTGAAGGTATGTTGCTTTGAAGTCCATTCCCAAGGCATTTTTGGCATTACACTTATAAATTCCAGAGTTCATAAGGCTGGGATCCTGTATGACCAAACTACCATCCTCTGTCATGTATATTCCACCCATTGAGGTGAAGCGATTATTGGGTACAAGCGTAGTCCGGCCAGGCAGAGTCCATGAAATGTCTGGTTTAGGAGTGCCAGTAGCGATGCATTTTAGTGTCACTGGAGACCCCTTAGCAACTCTTATTATGGATGGAGGTGCATTAGTGATCTGTGGTGGAAGTACCATAATAGTCACAGGATAAGACAGTGTTGATGATCCAAATGTGTTAGTGGCTTTGCAAATGTAAGTACCCCTATCAGATTTTGCTGTCTCTCTAAGCTGAAGGGTTCCATTTGATAAAAAGGTGACTCGTCCAGTAACTTGAGGCCTGTCCAATACCAAACCATTTGGAAGAGTCCATGTGATGGTTGCTTGAGGCCAGCCTTCCACTGTGCATGGCATGTTTATTGACTGTCCAAATGAAATCTTCATAGGTGTCGGTGTACCTCGTATTTGAGGCTTCCTTCCAGGTTCCAAAGCATACCGTTTTTCTTCTTGTCCTGCAACATTTTTGGCTAAGCAACGATAAACCCCTTTGTCACTGGGCACTGGTTGAATAATTTGCAAACTGCCATTTTCCAAAAAGTGAACAAACCTCTTTAGTTTCATTCCTGGAACCAACACTGTGCTGTTGGGCAGAATCCAGACAATCTCTGGCTTAGGTTTTCCCATAGCCTGACACTGTAAAATGATCTCATCTCTGTCAGTTGTGAGGGCTAACACCTCAATATTTGGAATAAGGAAGCTTGGTTTTTCAGCAAGTGATACAACCTCAAGGTCAATCACTAGGCTGGCCTCTCCCAGGTAATTTCTGGCCACACACAGAAACTTACCCTCATCAGTTTTCCGGATACCTCGCACTTCAAGAGTACCGTTCTTATGGACTTGGAATCTGCCTCCAACATAAGGTGTAGGCAGGGACATCCCAAAAGATGTGGTCCACGTTACCTGGGGTTCGGGCATGCCCTCGGCTTTGCAGTGCATCAGCACAGTCTGATAGGAGACTGCCAAAACTCTACTGTCAGTTTGTCCACTTTTTCTATTGATATACGGCTCACTGAGCTCTACTTGGAGCTGCATGTTCTTAATGTCATCGCCAGCTGAGTTCCTTGCAATGCAAATGTACTTTCCCTGGTCTGCCAAAGTGACCTTATTTATGACGAGTGTTCCATCTTTGAGTATTTGATATTTGCCTGAAGATAAATTTATAATTTCATTGTTTGGTGAAATCCAGATTATTGTAGGAGGAGGTTCACCAGTAGCATCACACTTCAGCTGGGCTGAATGGCCAAGTGGAAAATGGAGAGACACTTGGTCTTTGGATGAAATTCGAGGAGAATTTTGGACAACTTGGACACTCACTTTCATTGCGTCCTCTCCCAGTGTGTTCTTTGCATAGCATGTGTAATCGCCTTCATCACTTTTTCCCATATGTGGCAACAAGAGTGTTCCATTATCAAATATGATATAGCGACGACTGCGAGTTCCACTGTCATCTGACTGGAGAGCATTGTTTATCATTGTGCCATCAGGGAGACTCCATGACACTTCAGGATCTGGAAGACCTGAAGCTACACAGTCCACAAAGAAGTTCTCTCCATTTGTGACTCTCTTCTTTTGACTGCCCATGTTCTCTATTTTAGGTGGCTTCATGAGGACCTCAAGTTCAAATAGTTCCATATCCTCTCCATTGGGCCTTTGATACATGCACAAATAACTTCCCTGATCTTTTTCAGTCAGTTGCAGAATCCTGATTGTGCCATTAGGGAACGCAGTGATGTGTCTGTGAGGACTAGAGACAAAAAAAAAACAACAGAATGTCTTAATGCATGCTCAATAATTCAGGTAAGTAATTCAGAGAAACTTGAATCAGTTCATCTGGACACAAGGTTTAGTTGATTAGTTGAAGATGTGTTTCATCACTCAAACTGAAGTTTGAAAAAAATTACTCAGATGAGTGAAGAAATGTATCTGCACACTAAACATTGTATCCAGATGAACGGATTCAACTTTCTGGCAAAAATGAGAATGTTATCATCTCTTTTAATATTTTTATGATTGCTGTTATTTTATTACCAGCATTGTTTTGTTACAGGCTCAGGAAAAAATGGTGTAATTCTGAGGCATGGATTATTGCAATTATGCAATGTGAAGTGTGACGGCAGTTCAATAAATATTTAAATTCCTTTGTGCCACATCATTATTGTTTTGTCTGCATCAGCAAACTTTATTTGGGTTTCTTGTCTGACACCACAGATTGTTTAACATTTTCAGACGTTGTTTGAATTACTATAATGATGAATATACATCAGAATATAAGAGTCAGGTGCGGTTTTAATTATCTCACACCAGCTGTGTTTTGTACAGTGCCTACGCTGGTGGGCCCGTGGCTTGGGAAGTAATGTATTTATGTAGAAAATCATGCATTCTTATTGCAATAGAATCATAGTATAATGCAATTTTAACTCCAACATAAAGTTTTACAATATATGTGTTTACAATGCAGTCATACCTGTAGTGATGTTCCAGTAGTGTTTTAGACGGCAGCATCCAGACCGTACCTCTGTGGTAATCGGCTGACTCAGGACAGTGCAGAAACACTGTGGAGCCATACATTGCTGAAACACTATGCTGCTGGGATGGGCCTTTCCATGGACCTGGGGACTCTTGTCTGATATCCAGATTCACCACTCTCTGAGCAAGCCCAACCACATTTGTGGCCGAACATTCATATCTTCCAGCATCCATTGGAACGACACTCCTGATGTACAGTGTTCCATTGGGAAAAATAAAGAGACGCCTCTCAATGAACTGTGTAGGTTTCAGTTGTGAACCATCAGGAAGAGTCCACTTAAGAAGCGGTTCAGGTTCTCCCTTAGCTGTGCAATATATATAAATACTTCTTCCAGAATTAATATGTATACTCTCAGAAGACTCTTCTTTGATTGTTGGTGGCAATGCGGCAACGTGTAGCTGATAGGTCAGAGTGTCAGCACCCGCTGCATTACTAGCAATACATTTGTAATTGCCTTTAATGGAAAAGTTTGCTGAGTGAATGCTGAGAGTTCCATTAGGAAAAAGTGAGATAGGTCTATCAAGAGGCATCAACTCCCGCACAATGCTTCTGTCAGGAAGAATCCAGGATACCTGAGCTTGGGGCTTGCCTGCTGCAATGCAGTCCAAGCTGATTGGTTTCCCCAAGTACACAGAGACCTCTCTGTATTTGGGGCCTTCTATTTTGGGAGGTTCTGTCTGTACAATAAGTATGACCACCATGCGGTCTGAGCCAAATTTGTTCTGTGCGGTGCAAATGTACTGACCTCTGTCCTGCAGCTGTACATTCTTTATAACAAAGGAACCATTTGGAAGAACCTCAAACCGTTGTCCATGTTTAGTGCTGGCTTGTATTGTAGCACCTGTACAGGAAATATACCCAATCCGATGCTGTATTAAGGAACTAAGCAACAAATTTCAATTGTTTGTCTCATGCAAGTTTCAGTTCATTTCTTACTCAATTCAAACAGCAGATGTTTCTTGGTGTATATCATGTGTTATTTTGAAATATGCACAGCTCTAAATATAGTGCTTTTGAGTTTACTATGTGATCACTGACATGGGTAATCTGTATAAATATATACAGCACAATATAATTAGCCTGGACATTTAGTACAACCACTTTATGTATAAACACTTTATTGTGAATAACTCAAATATTCCAATTATTCCAATTATCAAATATTCCAATTTTTTGTCATCTAATGTAGTCTAATATATAATAATAAAGCACATATTAGTAGTACAGAATATGTATTGTCTATATACCCTATATGGCCACCTGTCCACCACACCCATATGTATAGTATGTTTTTGTCTGCATTACAGTTGCCCTTCACAGTAACTAAGGGACCTAGTCCAAACTTGCTTCGGTATGACAGCGTGCACAATGTGAGGTCCATGTAGACATGGTTTGCCAAAATTGGAGTGGAAGAACTCACATTCCTTTCACAAATCCCTTACTTCAACCCTGCTGAACACTTTTGTGATGAACTGGAATGCCAAATGCATCCCTGGCTTTCTTATCAGACCTTACAGATGCTCCTGTGGCTGAATGGCTAAACCGCACATTCACAATCCATAATCTAGTAGATAGCATTCACAGAAGAGTTGAGGCTATTGTAACAACAAAGGGGGACTAAATCTGGAAGGGGATGTTCAAATACACATATGGGTATGATGGTCAGGTTTCCAGAAACCTTTGGCTATATAGTGTATTTGCTGTAGTCATTTTTGGTTACCTACCTGTAGAGACTTTTGTCCAGGAAATAACAGGCTTAGGGTCTCCTGATGCCTGACAGCGCAGAAGAACATTTGTCTCTGCCAGCGTGGAAACAGTGGCTGAGTCAACTGTCATTATTTTGGGTTTCACACCACTCCCCATCAGGTTTGGAAAGGGCAGAGCAGTGCTCAGTTTCTTTGGTCCAAAGTTACTGTAGTGCCAGCGACTGCCATATAGTATGCTGGCTGTGGTGTGTGGCTTGCTAGTAGTTGCTATAATAGAAGGGGGTGTTACAGGCTTGTAGATACCTGGAAAAATCAGAGCTGGATCTTGTTTTGGGGTCGGCTGGTAAATTCTTGGTTTGGGAGTAACTAGCTTTCCTGACTGGGCTAAGCGGTGGGCATCAAGCTGGGATTGTCGGTATCTGTTTCGAAGCCTATTGAAGAGCAAGTAATCCCTTAATTGGGATGAGTGATCATGTGGTACTAGAGATTTAGGAAAGGGGGCTGCTGTTGACCAAGGGATATACAGAGTGGGGTTTGCTGTTTGTGCTGTGATTTCAGGCCCATTAGTGATCCCTGCATTCCCTCTACTTGTGTGCAGTGGATGCAAGGTTTTGTCCAGTGAAGAGTGCTTTGATCCATGAAATCTGGGCCAGACTGGGATTCGGTTGGTATAGGTCCATAAGGGAGAAGTGGTGTAAGGCCTTGATGTAACTGAGATTGTTTTTTGTCTTTGAATTAACCAGGGGTGAACAAGCAAACCAGGACTTTCAGGTCTTTTCATTGAGATGTCCACTCTGTCTCTAACGTTATAAGTCAGTGCTGGTTTCTCTGTGGTTAGTGGTTCTTTGTGAGGTACAGGAGGTTTAATATTAGTGATTTGAATAGTAGGAGAATTTGTACTTGTTATTGTTTGTCTGTTATTTTCTTTATTTATTGCGCTGCTACTCAAACTAATATCCTCAATTTCTTTGTGTCTGTGCCACTTATCTTGTATCGGTGCTACCACAAGAGGATTCTCAGAAGTTGCAGTTGTACGTTTTCCATCCTTTGGTGATATAGGTTTTTTGTTAGCTTGAGATGTAACTGTTATGTCTACATTTACACTTTGTTTGATTTTAGGGTCATGCTCTCTCAAAATATCTGAATCTGTGTGTGGCTTTCTTTCTGGTCTCTCATTCATAGTTTCAAAGTAAGTGTCTGTGTTGATGAAAGATTCAGGAGCTGCTGTAATTAATAAAGTTGTGACTGCTACTTCTGTTGTGGTTGGTGGGGGATTTGTAGGTCTCTGTGTATGTAACCGTCTTGACTGAGGTCTTCTCCTGTATGGATGTTTTCGTCTTGGGTTGGGAATGTGATTATTTGGTCTTATTTTCTCCTCTAATTTTGGCCTTTCAATTTGTTTCTCAGTTTGTGTCATGGGTTGCCAGGTTGAGCTAACTGGAGACAATGTGGTGGAGTCAAGCTTTTGTAAATCCATTTTAGTAAGGTTTGAATCATCAGACTTTCGATGCAGATGTGGTGTTCGGTTTGGTGAACTGCGGTCTGTAGGCTTTCTCTTACGGGACTGTAAACGTGGCTTTGTATTGAAATCATTTATATGACTGCTACCAGTGGCCTTAGCAGTAAAATAGACAGTGACAGGAGCAGGAGTGGTTGTAGTTGTAGTGGTTGTTGTCATAGTAATTTGAGTGGTTCTAGTTGTTTTCAATGACATTGTGCTTGCCAGTGTTGTTAGTGGTTGCATAGTTGAGACTTTAGCATTTGCTTTTGCTAACATTTGTGCCCATCGGCCTGGGTCAAGCTGCTTGACAGATTTATTTGGTTTTCTACCTTTCTCTTTGACCTTTTTTCCTTTAAAGCCCTTTCGATAAAGTCGACCCATGCTCCTATCTTTTCCAAGCACCCTCTGCGGTGTTTGTGTAACTGCCAACTGTTTGATTTCTTGGTATCCTGACCCCTCCTCATCCTCTTTGGCATACAACAGTGATTCACCAAAGATCATACTAACATCTGTGAGGTCTCCCTCTTTTTCACCAGTTACAACAACCAAATGAGACAACATGTCTGCTCCATGTAGGTTAGCTGCTAAACAACTGTATTCCCCAGCGTCTTCATTCTTCACTTGTTTAATGATCAGTGTGTTATTTTGTGACACAGAGATTCGTTCCACTGTATTGGATGTCTTTAGAATCTGCTCATTTGGTAGGAACCATCTTGTTTGAACCGGCTGCGGTGATGTAACTGAACAGGGAAGACTGAGGGATTCCCCAGTCGCCACAGATATTTTCTTTCCATTTAGATCACTAGGACTAAGGAGACGTTCCCTAACAATAAGCCTATATGAAACAATGTCTACGCCTGTCTCAGTACGCACAAAACAGTGATAGAGCCCGGTGTCTGACAAGCTTGTGTTTTTGATGACTAATCTGTTATGGTCTGATGTAATTCTGTGGGAATCTGCTTTGTCTAAAGTAGTTAAATCTGGAAGCATCCACTCAACAGACAGACGCTGTGAACTCAATATGTTGCAGTTAAAAATGGCTTCAGAGTGCTCCAACACAATTTGAATCCTCTCCGGGTTTCCTCTTGGAATCAAAGCCCAAGAAGAGACTGTATCATCATGTTCTCCTCTTCCATTGATCTGCTTTGATATAAATGTTGAGAAGTTCATTACCAGCTTTTTTGTTGTTGTTTTGCGTCTGTTCAACTGAATAGTAACTTTGGGCTGCAATAACCAGGCTGGTTCAGCCATTAAATGTCCTTTGAGCTCAGTAAAGTAAGGGGAGTCCTCACTAGTGACCTGGGAGTATTGAAAGGTCACTTTTGAAGTGTTCTCATGCCTTGCTCCTCGCTCCAAGATGGCTGGGCTTTCATAGTAGTATGCAACAAGTCTCCATAGGTTCTGAAGAGCGTCCCTGTCAATCTCACACTCAAGTAGGGTTAGTAAGGTCACATTCACTGCCACCTCATCTGACCTTTTCAGCTTTTCCCATACCATGGAGGTTCCTTCAACTGGACGGTTTACATCACAAGCCACATGGGCCCTGTTCCCATGGCTGTCCGACAGTATGAATGCCAAGTGGCCCAATGGGTGCCCCAAGTCCTTGGTGTATGGGAGGTCTGGTTCCTGGTCCTCCAATGCACTATACTCACCCACCTTCAGCGGGGACTGTAGAGAAGGCCTCTCACAGGACAACTGCTGTGCTGAGAGCTGGAAAATCTGGCTGTTGTTGAGAATTTGTGGTGAAGCACAAACAGCACAATTCCCACTGGATGCAGAATCCCGGTCTTTCTTGCACTTAATCACTCCTGTAAAGAGGCAGAGCACTGGCAAAATTAGTCCTTTTATGTCTGTTAATCTATTTATCAATAATACGGTTAGATAAAGAATCAAGGCATTTGTTCTACCTTTTTGTTTCATGTACAGATCATGTACATAATTCTTAGCAAATTATTAGGCTCAACAGTCCTAGTAATTGTTTTAAAGCCTTTTGTGGAAGGTATTTTTTTCTCACTAGCTTTGATCAAATCTCTACAAATTACATCAATTACCTGCTTAATTAATTCAGCAGGGACAGGCTTGCATAAAAGCTTGAGCTAAATTAAAGCACAACATCATGATAATGAGGATAGGTGTTGAAATCTCAGAAAAAAATCTCACCCTCATGTTTCTTATCCCACTCTAAAAGCCAGTGTAGCTGACAGTCACAAGTCCAGGGATTGTTATGCAGAGAGAGGACTTCGAGTCTGCTCAGGTGCTGAAAAGTAGCAGGCAGCAAGTACTCTAGCTGGTTGTCTGCTAGATGAAGGTGCTGTAGGCTTGAGCCCCAAAATGTCCCCAGGAGAGAGAGGGTGGTGAATGTGTGTGGATGAAGGTCATGCAACCTGTTGCTCTCCAGCTGAAGGAGCTTCAGTGATGTTAATCCATTAAAGGAGAAAGGCTCAATAAAGTTGATAGAGTTGTGGTCTATATGAAGGCGGACCAGCCTTGTCAGGCCCTCAAACATACTGGGATCTACTCTTGTTAGCTTGTTGTAGCTCAGCTTCAATATCTGTGCGAGAAAAAACATATCTTACACAGGGTTGGGAGGGTTACTACATGTATACTATACTGTATGAGAGTATATTGTTATACAGTATATTTAAAAAATGTATTTCAAATAGGGAAATTCTTAAAACTGAAGCTTGTAATAATGGATATTTTCATGTAAAAATAACAGAATTCATGTTTAATGGCATATTTCTAACTTTTTCCAATAAAGGCATCAAGGCCATCACGATTGACCGTCAGCTTCAAGGGCATATTTTTATAAGCTCTTTCAGAATTAATAACAAAACCCAGACCTGTATGTTAAAGTGCTAGTTGAATTTCAAAACCATCAAGGCCATTAAAATGCAGCACTACACTTCTGTAATAGATTGGTGAAGCCCTGTAGAGACAGAGACAGTAGAATGGTTTGGTTTGAGGTGAAGTGTCAAAGACGGAATTATGACTCTGAAAATTGATTTTGCTGCTTTGGAAACTGTGCAGATTCCTTTTGTTTTCTCCAGAGATCTGTCGGGCAACTTTTTAAAACGAAACGTTCCTCCTAAAACTCCATCCTTCTCCTTTAGCTAGGATGATCTGGTTTGTCGGCAGACATCGCAACACAGGTCATAGGTCAGCCACCGTAGGAAATAAATGCAGCCGTATTAACTGTGTAAATCTTTTTATGTGTTAATATTTAATCCTGATCACAAATCTAACCTTAATTTTGACAGGACTAATTTTAAAATTGTAATCCTGCTAATAATTTACATTTTGACTATATGTTTTGTTGTCAAAGGTCTTTTTTTTTCAGGAACTTTAACAGATTACAGCTATCTTTTTTGTATCCTAATTATGTAATGCCGTTCCACGTATTCGGTTCTCCCCAAGCCTGATCTTATATGACCTTTCTTTGGTAATACCTAAGGCAGGGGTGTCCAATCTTATCGATTAAGGTTTTGATTCCAAACAAGCAGGAGCTATACCTGTGGATGTTTGCGGATAAGATTAAAGCACCCGCCCCGACCTAAGGCATAATGGGTATGTTTCTGCAAATTAGAACGTATTAATGACAAAGTTGTGATAATTTCTGCATGTACCGACATGTACACAAATGTTTAATGAGCATATAAGCTTATTATGCACACACCTGGAGGGAATGTAACTGGTAAAAAGATCCAGAATCCACTGTGCTGATCTCATTCCCATGCAGCATAAGCATCTCTAGCTGGTGCAGATGTCCAAAATCTGAAGTTCCCACAGCCACAATACTATTAAAGCTTCACGAGAAATATGTTACAGCAAAAATTAAGATTGTGTTACAGGAAGTTATGCAAAATAAGATGGCTGAAAGTGCATTATTCTCAAATGCAAAGTCAAAGTATTATCATTGACTATCCTTAACCATAATGTGATTTACCATTACAATGGAAAACTAAATGTACACAGTACTGTGCAAAAAGTCTTAGGCACCCTATTGTTTTCAGGTACAACTTTTCTTGCTGATTTTTTTAAGTTATTGATTCCTTACAAAAAAAAAAATTATACTTTCATACTCTATATTAAACATTACAAACATAAAATTTTCCAACAAAAATGAAATGTTACACAAAAATGGTTGTATGTCAGTAATGAAAGCAGCACATTACATAACAGAGAACCTTTCAGACAAAAAACATAATGAAGGCTGTTGGGTTTTGCATGTAAAAAAACAAGTGACAGTCAAAGTCTTCAGAAGAGCTGTGGCAGATACTCCAAGACGCTCAGGAAAAGTAATTTTCTTATAAAACTGCACACATTGTACCCAGGAACTAAGAAAAAGGATCACCAATTATGGACTTCCTTTAGTTTATTACTGTTTACTACACTATAGGGTTTTCTTTGCATGTCACTTGCATGTAACTAAGACTTCTGCATTGTACTGTACAATAATTAGCTGGTAAGTTTACTGAGTGTCTTGGATCCCAGCAGCCTTCATTATGCGTTTTGCCTGAAAAGTGCTCTGTTATGTAATGGGTTGCTTTCGTTACTGACATACGACCATTTTTGTGTAACTTTTAATGTTTTGTTGGAAAAGTAATCTTTTGAAATATTAATTCTTTTTGTATTGACTCAATAAGGCAGAACTCAGAAAATCATCAACAAAAGTTGTACCTAAAACAATAGGGTGTCTAAGACTTTTGCACAGTACTGTAGTTACCTGTAAAATTAGCTACAACTTATACTTATATAACATTTCAGCACTAATTGTTTACCCCAGATTGACTCTCTCTGTGTCTTTGGGCAGGTTGCGTGGGGGAGACGGGAGATGGCGAAATGTACAGTGCACCTCTTTGGGGTTGGGACAACTGCAGGACCTCGGGCACACACATACACAAGCAGGTGACATGAGGAGCAGCAGATACAATGCTGCCTTCAGCCAGGGAGCAGAGACACCCAGAGGAGCCATGTCTCTCTCATGCCATCCTCCAACCTGTGCACAGGACATCTAAGTAAGTTATTTCAAGGCTATTTTATCCATCTACTAAATAAACACAGAAAACAGAAAAAAAGGAGTTTATCATGTTACTAGAAAAAGCAAAGACTTCCATCCTGAAAATTTAGTTGAGTTAAAATTACACCTCTGACTGTTACCAAGAGCACACAGTGGAGCTTACCATCTCAAGGACTACACATTTTCAATAATCTGTTAATGTTTAGCATCTGTTATAAAAGTCCCGGTGTCCCCGTACATAAAAAAAAATAACATATTAGAACAAGCACATTGATACAAAACTTTTAATTTTAGCCAGCACTAATGTCAGACTGCTGTTGATTAAAACATAATCAACACATTTTGAACAGGTGCTGTGGTATAAACATCATATTTAATAGAATCAATATAATGTCTAACAAACAATATCAGACTGAACTACTTTATTACCATCATAGAGACAAGGAATTAGCTTTGTCCTAGATTGTACAAGGAGCCAAAGAGGGCATTTGATTTAATTTGTCTTCTTTATGGCTGTATGCCATAGGCCCTGCATTTTAATCTGAACAATTGGAGCTTCATTGTGTTAGCAGACGTTCTACTCCAAGTTGCCAGTATAAATAATGTCTGTTTTGTGCAAGAGGTAGTAACATCCGTATTACAGCATGACTCACTAACCACAAAAAACTTCTCATGACATTGTTGGCTAATTTGCATGGTGTCACATGCCAAAGTCTGGATTATTTTGATTTCATCATGAAGTGCTTAGAAGTCTTAAAAAGATTTCCTTTATTTAACCACTCTAATAATTGATACTCAAATCAGTGAATTCGAGTCAAGTATTTTTCCTTTATATTTATCCTGTGCATTACACAATTAAAGCCAATGAGGGGGGTGCATTATATCTTTCCACTCTCACAGAATTGCTGAGTCCTTAAGAAAGAAGTCATTGCTCAAGTGTTTTCCTCTGCAAGCAAGCTCTGGGCAGCCGAATTACACCATCAGTTTCTAGAAAAGTATTTTAAGGCAAGATATTTAGACTCTAGGGCAAAGAGTGTCAGTTAAGCCTATGTTCTCTCCATTTATTACTTATACACCAGCTTTAGCTTCTGCAAATTCTTCTTGTTACATTTTGTGAAGGGAAAATAGCCAAATGTGAGACATGATTTATTTGTCTGTCAGGGGTATGATAATGACCCATGATGACTTGGGGAAATGGGCTTTGGGAAACTTCCAGCCTGCCTGGTCAGATGCTGATGGAATTACCTTGTATAAGTACAACACAGGAAAAGCAGTTGCTTGAGTTTTTTTTTAATCGCTTCTTTTTCCTCTCAACATCTGGAGTGAATAAATTCACCCGTATTTCTTGCATAATATTAAGGCAGTTCTAGATCATTTTCTATTTTCCAAGACGTGTAAAATTCCCATTTCACTAAAGAATGCAGCTACTGTTTTATATCATGCTTGGCAGTTTTAGAGAAAATGGGCTAAACATGAACGTTCACGCTGAAACACATTAAATATGTGAAATTTTTGTAGTGCTTTAAATGATTCTGGTGCTAATTTGTTGGTTGGTGATGTGTTTTCATTATACCAATGAGACATTAAAGAACTTAGCAAAAGTTTTCAACCAATACGAACTTAGCTGATAATGGTCAGAAAGCAAGCTTTTCTTTGCTCATTGGCCAATATCCAGTGACATGAAAATCACATTAATGAGAAATCCAGCATAAACATTCTGGAGACATCAAAAGCTAGACTCAAAGATTCAGAAGGCAGTGCAGCTATATGACACAGCTGGACTAAGTTATGGCAGAGACACCACTTGGCTGGTTATAAATCTACTAGATGATAAGCATGATGGTGTTGACGATGGTATTAGTATGGAGCTTTGCAAGCTGTTTTGTTTTAACGGAGTCTACAGACGAGGAAGTGAAAGAACTGGAAAGACTAAAGGACTAAAGTGCTGCTGCATCCCTCACTTTAGCTTAAGATGAAAGCAAAGGCTAAATCCCACTGGCACTATGATCAGCAGGTAGTCAAATGGCATTTTGGGTAATGATGAAAGTAGGCAACAAAAGTAAAAAATAGACCGAGAAGTCAACTGAGGATTTCATTCCATTGGATGGCACTAAAGATTAATATGCAAGATGGTCAAGGTGGATTTTTTTTTCTTTCAATTTCCTGCACAACTAAATGGTTTGATCTTTTAAATGATGACGCAATAAGCGGAACAGTTCGGTTTTCTTTCAGATGGGGTTTATGGCCAACACATGTAATAGAACTCAGTCATATGCTTCTCATATTCAGCACATGTATTGGTCTATTTTATATTCCATACAGTCTCCATTTAACGTTTGATGACTTTGTGCCTATTATCGAATGCTGGACATATTTTAAAAATGAATCATCACCGGTTCATTTTATATTTTCTCTTGAGCCTGAACTTGAGTGCCGCCTGACCCAAACCAATTCCATATGAATTCATAGAAGTGACATCAAAAAAAGAGAAAACAAGTAGTGCTATATCTCTGAAAAGGTTTATATAGC
>JANCOA010000001.1:17113739-17123829 GCA_024363135.1 Leptodoras oyakawai | reverse complement strand
TGTGTCCTACAATGGATTGGCGCCCTGTCTAGGGTTGTTCCTGCCTTGCGCCCTATGCTGCCGGCTAGGCACCGGCTGACCCTGAAAAGGAATAAGCGGCCAAGAAGATGAATGAATGAATGAAATCTTGAGAGTTGTACTGCACTTCTGAACTTCTGCACTGAAACGTCCAATCTCCAGTCCTTGGGCTTATTTCCGTTTGCTGTAAAGCTAGCAAACGCTAGCATTTTTACATAACTAGCAATTTCCGGACATTCACTATACCTATATCAGTATATATATTCACTATAACTATATATTCACTATATCTCTTTCTAGTATACGCTCCATCCTACTAGGAGCTAAAATTAGTGAGGCCCTGTGACTGTTAGCCCTGCGTGTCAGATTGCAGCTTGCTGTATCTGAACTGGTGAAGCACCTGCTGCTAGCTGTAACACTCTCTTAAGCTTAGCACAGGGTCTAGAGATACAGTAAAGCTAAAACTGTAAAAAAAAAAAATCAAAGCCTGGCCTATTATGTTTTTTTGGGTGGCTTTATAAAGATAATAAGAATAAAGTGTTGTTTTATTAGAGCTATGAGGAGACAGGCTGAAGATTAGCTGGATTTTCCGCTGCAGTTTTATGGTGTTAGTCGAGGGGGCTGGACTTATCGCAGTGCCGAGTGACCTGACTGGACCAAGGATCAGAGTAGCACACAGAAACTCGGATGTCCTGTTGGAGGCTCATCTTCAGCGCTATGGTACAGTGCATGTCTTCTGTCTGTTCTGTTGCTTTGAGCAGTGGGTGTGCTATTCCATTCAAAATGGCGTGATGCAGTATAGCAAGGACATGTCAGACCAATCATGATCAATGATGTTAAATTAAATACGTATTCGTGTTGTGGGAAGTATTTCAGTTCTGAATTAGCCAGCTGAACTGGAAATGATCAATGGGATTTGATTCATTTGCTCATGTAAAGACACTAATAATACCATAGACTAGTCGTATACATAGTATACAGAAACCAGAGCACCCACCACAGATGTTTAGGAGAGTGATATATTACAAATACGTCTTCACGTCCTGCTTTTCTGAATATTCCCTTTTTATCTGTTCAGCTCCAAAACCACCTGTGGTTTTTGGATGGTGAAGATGGAGCCGTGCTGCATTTCTAACACCAGATAAGAAACAGAAACCTTGTGCTTGGAGCAACACAATGGAAAGCTGGGTTCTCGAAGGAGACAGCTACTCATTCCTCCGCAGTGCTCCACGTAACCTCGAGCTGCGGCACACGGACGGTCCGAATCATGTCGAGATCTTTGACATCACTAGTATCCCCAGTCATCGTAGTGCTATTTCGGAAACCACTTGCCTTTGTGACATTTTTGGAGACGACTGCGAGTCTCCGTCTCTCTCCAGCAGCCCGGCCTCCACCTCTTTTTTGAAAAAGGGTGTGGATGAGCAATTACCGGTAGAAGACGTGAACGATTCATCAGGTTCTTATCATACAGCGAATGGCTCGGAGCATCTGAGCGATGGCAGTGACGCATTCGAGGACTCGAAAGATTTATGTGTATCCAAGACTGGCGAATCAAACGCATCAGCAAGTGATTCAACCTTCCACATAAATGGCTCACCCAGCCCAACTGGAGACTCACAAGGATCTCGTTTGTCTCAGGACTCCAGGCTAGTGCAAGCTGAAAATTCATCTGACCAGCACCTAGTAACGTCAACGTCTGAATTTAGAGACACTAATATTAGAGTAACTGGTTCCACACGGCAGATAATCTGTCCTGACCTCTTATCTGAACACAAGGGTTCTAGTCACGAGGGTCACGCCACTACCGTCTGTGAGCTTAGGGAAACCGATTCAACAGAGGCGATAATCACTCCTGAGCTCTGTTACGTAATGAGGCAGGAAGATGCTTCTTTATCTGAGCAAAAAGAAAATGATACAATACAGAAATTTTTTTTTAAATCTGATTCCTCGACTGAAGACGGTTTGCCAGAGCAGACGGACACGACCGCCGCGTCTGAGGTAAGGGATTCTGAAGAGAGTAAACATTATAAACAGACAGAAAGCGCATTATCAGACGAGTCTATTAGTAACTCGGCGTCAGAAGATTCTCCTAAGGAGTATAATGATCCAGGCTGCTCTGGTGAAGAAGAAGAACAAATCTCTTTGCCTGATATTTTACCTCCAGAAAACAGCCAGCGTGTTCGTGAAACAGTACAAAACGTCCCTTGTGTTGCTCTGACTGACTTTTCAAATGATGCCAGCGACTCCTCCATTTCTCCTCTCCAAAAGACAGATTGTGATCCTTCTGCAAAAGATAGAACACGTGATCTGAAAGAAATGTCTTCATCACCAGAACATGAGGATGTACCAAATAAATTGACAGACAGAGGACCGTCGGATTTGGAAGACGCTACCACTGTATCTCCACCTACTTATGCGGACGATAACGCAGAACTAGGTGCAGCATCAATGACCCAACATGTTCCTATTTCTTCTGAAAGAGTAATGTCACCTGACAGTAGAGCTTTGTCATCCTTTTCAGATGGAACAGAAGGACGGATTAGTGGGTTATCCTCACCCTCTGGCTCTTCAGTGGATGGTAACTCGTCAGAGCCTCCAGTAATTATACACTCACCTATGGGTTTCACTATCTGTCCTTCACCAGAATCCAAGAACAAGATTTGGTCATCTGGACCAGAAGATTTAGTGTTCGTACCCGAGAGCCCGGAAAGTGATTACAGACTTACACCTGGAGACAAAGGTTCTCTTTCATCATTTGATTCCAGACTATGCTCTACACCTGAATCAAGAAGCATGACTTCTTCACCAGAAAACACAAACACACAAAATGACTTTATGTATGAATCGAGTCCTGCTGCTGCTTCACCTGAACTGAGATCTGCAAGCTGTTCTCCTGAAATTACAACAATGACATGCAGTTCCCTGAATCAATTCTCAGAGTCACCTCAAATTGGATCCCAAAACGTGGTCCTAGCACAAACCCATGATGTAGACGGAATAATACACGGAGAATGTCTTATATCAACTACACTCCCTACAAAAGAAGTTGCAGACATGTCTATTCCAACTCTCTACACCCTTTCATCAACACAGCGAAGCATATCTAGTCCATCAGTTTGCCAAGAAACGTTGCCAAGTGATACTATGTCCACTGATCTAAAGGGAACAAGATATACCGAAAGCCCTTCATCAGATATACTTCCCACATATGATCCCACGAATATGGCTACAAATAACTTTCCATCAATGATTAGTCCACATTTAACTGTAAGTATGCAGAGAGATACAGAGTCTCCTGATGTACAAGAAATAGGATCTGTGCAAAGCTCAATTTCCACAAACGAGTCACCTGACATGGCCATGTCACCTGTCTCCAACCTTTCGTCAGCAGAAGGAGGCACATCTAGATCTCCATCAACTTTAAGTATACCAAGAGACTCAGCATCTCCTGATGTAATGGGAACAAGATCCACCGAAAGCCCGAGGTCAACTACACTTCTAACTATGGATATTGAAAATGGGTTCATCTCACCCATTTTACCATCTTCAGAGGGTAATATATCTAGTCTAGCATCAAAGTTAAGTGCACATAGAGACACGGCGTCTCCTGACGTAGATGGGATAATATGTATGAAAAGTCCTGCATCCTGTCCTGAGCATACAGTTATGGCTATATCACCCCTCTTCAACCATTCACCAAGAAACACAGTGTCCCCTGATATAGAGGGAACAAGATCTGCTGAAAGCTCTATGTTAACTATGCTTCCCGTAAAGGAGGTTGAACGTATGGTCATCACACCATCAGCAGATGGAGGTATACCTAGATCACCGTCAACCTTGAGTATATCAAGAGATACAACTTCCCCTGATGTAGCAGGATGTCTGGAAAGTAAAATGTCAGCCATACCTTCCACAAATATGGCCATTTCACCAATCTCCAACCTTTCTTCGACAGGCGGAGGCATATCTAGACCATCCTCAGCGTCAAGTGTATCAAGATATACAGCATCTCCTGATATAGATGGAATAATAAGATGTATGGAAATTCCTACATCAACTACAGTCCTCAGAAATGAGGTGACAAATATGGTCAACTCACCCATCAACCTTGCAGTAACAGAAAGCATATCTAGACCACCATCAAACTTAAGTATACCAAGAGATACCATATGCCTTGATGTAGACCAAGCAAAACAAATAGAACAATCAAATCAGATTTCTACAAATATGGCCATTTCAGCCATCTCCAACCTTTCACAAACAGACGAAGGGATATCCAGACCACCATCAACTTCATGTATATCAAGAAATACAGAGTCTACTAATGGATTAAGATGTGTAGAAAGTCCTAAATCAACCATATTTCCAAAAAACGAGGCTCCAAATAACGGCATGTTGCCTGTCTTGAATATTTCACCAACTAACCCTTCATCAACTTTAAGTACACCAAGGGATATTGGTATTTCCCGTGAGGTCGAGGGAGCAAGATACACTGAAACGTCAGCTGAGATTCCCACAAATGAAATGACAAATATGGCCAATTCATTCGTCTCCAACTTTTCTTCAATAGAGGGAGGCATATCTAGACTATCATCACCTTTAAGTAGACCAAGAGTTACTACGTCCGCTGACGTAGATGCAATACGATGTATGGAAAGCTCCATGTCAAACATACTTCCAGGAAACTTTGGCATCTCACCCGTGTACAATCTTTCATCAATAGAAGGAGACGCATCTATACAATCATCGAATTTTCGGGATATTACATCCCCTGTTGTAGAAGGAATCAAATATGCTGAAAGATCACATGCAATTCCGACAGATGAGAATAAAAATATGGCATCTACCTCCAACCGTACAACGTCCTCAAATATACTAACAGATAGAGTGCCTTCCCCTAAATCGAGATATCAAAGATCATCTGAGAAATTGACTCATCATCAGAGTATGGCAGCATCAGGAATGTTCACACCTCTGGGACACACAGATAATCAGCTTTCATCCACAGCCAGTGAGAACATGACTGTTCCATTAATGGGACCAGTTGATGTAGGTCAGACAGGAGATACTGGCTACAAAATGCCCCTTAAAAGCTGCACAATACTTCAGGATGATATTGCTTTAGTATCTTGCAGCCAAACTGATAAAACAAGGGAGTCACTACCTGAGCCACCGGCTCCCAAATTATCTGTAAAACAAATAAAAGAAACATGGGAACGGAGGAATGAGAGCATTTTAAATTCTCTGAATCCATGGCAAACATCCAAAAAGATGTTAACAGTGCCGACTGCAAGGCAAGCAAAGGAAAGAGAATCAGCAGGTAGTGAAAAGCCATTTGGGCAGATGCCTATGAGACCTGGGGAAAGCCCCGGGGTTTTACATAGTAACAATCAAAGCATGTATGAAGGACAGTCATGCAGGAACAAGGGGTGGAGTGGGGAAAGGGTGATACAGGAGGAGCATACGTTCAGAAAAGGGGTGGGCAATACAGCAGAGGGTAGTTACAGAGGGGAACAGGTTGAGCTGTCATTCAGTACCAGGAATAGAAAAGGGCCTGCAAACCACAGCCCTGCTCCCTCAAGCCGAGACCCAAAGTCTGGAATTCCACCTCGCTATTTTGAGTCTCCCCTGGCAACTCGGCGGCAACAGAGTCTTCTCACAGCGCAGAACCTGCAAAAAGAGAACAAGACTGGTGCAAGGAGGGTCCGATCGACTTCTCAAACCAATCACAGTCGTGCTGGTGGTCTTTCTTCAGAATGTACTAGTGAGACTTACAGTATGGGAAGTGAAGTTGATGACTCAGACAGTGAGGTGAAGTGGTTCACAGACCAGGCCTTCAGGGGCCTATCTAGCCCACAGGTGGACTACTTGGATGTCTACAACTCAAGCCATGGGTCATCTACAAATGTTTCACGGCCTTCTACAATGGAAAGTCCAGGTTCTGCTACATGGATTTCCTACGCAGATTTGCATGATTCATTACATAAAAATGATGACGTCATCTTATGTCAAACTTCTTCTTTTTTAACCCATGGTGCACTTGACCCAGCAAAGCGTTTTGAGATGGGTAGTTGTGAATGTGTGGATGTAGCAGTGGAGAGCAAGGAAGAAACCAGGAAAGGAAAAAGGACGGTACCAAAAAGACAGATCCAATTTAAGAGACGCGACTCTGATGAACTAAAATCTACTGAGAGTGAAGGAAAAGCCATGGATTCGCTGTCCACACAGACCTGTTCAGGGGACATGTTTCTTCGTCAACATAGCACCCCAGTATCAATGCAAGAAGATCTGGTTCAGCGTGAACATGAAATTCAAGCAGGTAAGAAGATGCTCCAGAAGTCTGCATCTTTAGATGAAAGTTCACCCAAGAGTAAAAGGGCTTCCAGCGTTATCACGAGTGTTCTTTCAAAGAAAATGGACGCTGCTACCAAAGAATCTTCAAGAAGCGAACCATGTGAGAATAAAAAGAAATACATTGAAACACTGTCTGCAGGGGAATCAAGTAATGCAGAGAGGCAGAGTTCCGGCTTACCCTCTGAATGCAGTTTGTCCTCTGAGGACTTTGAGAGGAAAGCAGAAAGAAGCCCTCATCTTCAGAAGAGAAGCTTCAGGCCCAAGGTTCCACCCAAGCCGGTCTTCAAACCAAACTGTTTACCTCTTAACAACAACCCTGGAAGTGTTGGATTTGAAGGTAAAACCTTTCTGAAGGATCAGGTAAGACCCATAATGGTTGATGCCTTTGAAAGCAAAATATCTAAGAAACAAACCTTCGAGAACAGTGAGAAGGAGGCAAGTAAGATGGGAGAGAATTACAGCAGTGACTCAGGAAGTACCATTAACCGGAGCTCAAACTGTACTGCAATTTGTGTTGCAAGCACACGGAGCAGAATGACAAACAGTGACAACAAACACCACATGACACCGGATACCCATAAACAACAGGAGGGCAGCAGCAGTACGTTCTTATCAAAAACCCCTGACATCACTCTCAAACCTTGTACCATCAAGGATAAAAGTAAGTCTTCCTTGGAGGCCTGTCCTGAACTGGAAATATCGAAAGACACCATATCTGAAGCTCAGTTAGAAGAAACATCTGAGGAGCGAATGAGATACAGAACAGGGGTTGAGGCAGACAATGAAGAGGATAACGAAACAAACAAACCAAAATCGGTTATCCATAAAGTAAGGGATGTCAGGAAGCTGGTAAAGAACACGTACAACCTGTCATTTAAAGCCTCAAATACCAGTCGCCACGTAGACGTAGATGTAGTGCCTGAAACACAGAAAGAAATGCAACCGGAAAATCCTCATCCTTTGCAAATTGAATGCAAAGCTATCAGCTGGAAAGATAAGATAGGATCTTGTAACGAATCAACCACGCAAGAAGATGCAGCACATTCTGTTAACCAATCAATCACGCCCCAAATGGATTCACAGATAAGAAGAGATGTAGGAATTACAAATATAACAGCCAAGACTTCCTTGCCAAATGTTCAACATTCTGATGTGGATTTGTTTGTTGGTTTGGATAAATGTGTAGCAAAATCTGATAACTGTGAACAGAGTACAAAACTAGAAATGCCTTCTAGACCGTTAAGTAAAGAAACATCAACATTTGTATTTCTGCAGGATAGCACAACCAAGGCTATTCAGAAGCCAACAAGCCATGCTTCCCCCAATGTAAAAACAGCAAACAGTAGTCATTCTGTGTCAATGCTACGGAAAGAAAAGGGGATGCAAGCTGACATTGGGGTGTGTGATGTCCTGAATGAAGGAGCAGGCGCTAAACCTAAGCATATCAACAGGTTAGAGGTGCCCTTGCAGATATATGCATCAGAGGAACCCTCAAGCGATTACCAGAAAGTCACAAAAGAAGATGCTGATCTGCTTCCTGGACAGAAGGCATCCCTAAATCATGGTTCACAGACACATGAAGGTACCTTGCAGGTTAGGAGTTCACCAAAGCCTAAGGAAGTGAGAGTACTTCCCAGTGGAAAAACAGAAGATTTCTTACAAGCTCCAAAAGAACAAGAGATTACAGTTGCTGCATCAAGCAAGGCAGAGGTAAGAGCATTTTCTAGCAGCACAAAAATTCATGCAATGCCAATAACAACATCTAAAGAGATCGAGTTACCTATTCAAGTCAGGTCAATATCCAATGACAGACCAAAAACATCTGTGCTGTCTAAACCAAGCTATAAACAGCCATTTGCAGAAATTAGGTCAACATCTACTGACGTTCCTAAAACAGACATCACACCAACAACATCTATTTTAAAAGAGCAACCACATTTAAAGAGTGATGTTAAAATAATCCAGACATCAGCAGCAGCGATACACAACGAGCAATCCACCAGCACTGCGTCGAGCAATGCCAAAACAGTAGCTGTGTCAGCTGTGTCCAGCCACAGATCCCAAACTATCCCAGTTATGACAACGTCCAGTTCTGCTCAGAAATCAACAACCGCTACAGGCAGACAAGAGGTCTCTATCACTTCAGTGCAAAACTCAAGCAACCAGCAAAATGTACAAGAACAGGTGATACCAGCAACTTCTTATGCATCTAATTATCAAACTGTACCAGGAGTTTCACATCCCAATACCTACAGGCAGCCAAAAATTACAACATCCTCTAATAACCAGATACATGCAAATGACTTTCATTTCCCTACATCAGATGATCCACCCAGCTATGATGAACGAGAAAGTTTTAGCCCCTTGCAGCTGTCTGATTTGCCGCCAAGGACACAGAACAGATACCATCCTACCACCAAACATTCTCTTTGCGCCTGTACATCCTGTACAGCCTCTCAATTTGGCCAGCCCTACCATGGTTTACAAAATCAGACACCACCAGCCCCTCGTTCACCAGGTCAGGTGATTTCATACCCAGGGGCACCACCACAAGCCCAGGTCCGTCCTCATCAGTGCAGACCAGATGGCCAACCCTCAAATTATCCATCTGTCTCACCAAAAACTACAGTACAACAGGCTCCGACCATGATTCCGCCCATGCACCACTCCCATACCTGCCCTGCACCAGCCATACAACCCTATGGTAATGAACAACAACAACCTTCTGCTCAGCACATGGACAGACGTTCAGGTAATCAACGTTCACCACAAGGTCCAAGCGGGGCAACTTATCAGGAGCACAGTCGTTCACCTAATATAGCTGCCCTGGACCATAGATCCCAGTTTTTCAATCCACAAGAACTACCGCCAGCGTTTGGCCATGAATTTGGAAGTGATGGTCCTGGGGGAGGAGGTGTGTTGTATCCAGAAAATGCAAGTGGACTTGGGTATGGTCAAGGCCCCCGTCGTGTACTTCTGGATCCTGAAACTGGAAAGTATTTTTACATAGAAGTGCCAATGCAGCCACTAAGAAAAATGCTGTTTGATCCAGAAATTGGCCAATATGTTGAAGTTGTCATACCACAGCAGGCTATGTCAAGTTCTAACATGTATCCTCCAACTGCTGCTCCGTACCAGGGCCCGTACCATGGTCAAGGGCTATATGCAGCATCCCAGTACCTTCCCTATGCAATGCCACCCCATCCTCAGTCTGCCCAGCAACCACGACATCCAGAGCCTTCTGTCCCGACATCACTCCATCAAAACACCATGGGATATGGAAGCTCAGCAAGCCAGGCGCCAAAATCAGATGTAAAAGGACATCCATCGCTGGATCAAAGCTATTTAGAGAGCATGTATTACATTCCTACTGGGATGAATGCAAGCCCAAATTCTACCCCTTCAGAGTGCTACCACAAGCCAGCAACAAATATGCCTGTTGTCGGTGGCAGGAGGGTGTGAAATAGTCCTAGATTTTGAATTTGTAGTGTGTGGTGCTATGCAAGCTTTTACAGTAAGGTTACCAAGAGCTTGTAACAGATTACACCCAGTAAAACTCCAAAATCAAGGCTAATGTACAGTACAGGCCAAAAGTTTGGACACACCTTCTCATTCAATGCGTTTTCTTTATATTTTCTTTCTTTTCATGACTATTTACATTGTAGATTCTCACTGAAGGCATCAAAACTAGTTCATTCATAATAGAATTCATATTATA
>JANCOA010000001.1:15871905-15883145 GCA_024363135.1 Leptodoras oyakawai | reverse complement strand
GCCCCACCCGGGGATCGAACCCGGGTCCTTCTTGCTGTGAGGCGACAGCGCTATCCACTGCGCCACCGTGCTGCCCCATAAACTAAAGTGAATTAAAAAATAAAATATAAGTTAAAAATTAATAAAGAAAATCTATTAATGTTTAAAATGTTATAAATGTATAAAATAAAAATATAAGTAAAAAAAAAAATAATTAATTAAAGAAAAAAACATATTTTTAATTAATTAATTAATTAATTAATTTTTAATGATTGATTTTATTGATTTTTGAGTTTTTGACCTTTGAGTTAATTATGTAAGGAATAAAACACTCCATGCTGTGCCCCACTCACAGAAGTTGATTATTCATCTATCACAGATATAATTTATTATTAATTGAACATCAACACATCATATTTTTTATCCATTTATAGTTACATTTTATGAGTAGTTAGTTCCTCTTCTCACTCAGCTACAGCAGCTCCACCGTAACCAGTCCTTCTCTCACCATCTCACTCCTTTCTTCTCTCTCTTTAAAAATAAAATGCCGCTCGTCATGTTACAGAGAACCACAAACCCAAAATACCAAACCTTTCAGCTTACAGCTTTACCTCTGACCGCTATAAGAGCACTGACACTGGAGACTCCTTCCATAAACGCTACATTTACGGAAACATCTCCTTACATCATCTCCAGTGTGGAGCGTCTGCTGTGCACGTTCCTCTGAACGACTTGTTGCTATAGAAACAATAATGTTTCAGATAATATAAACCTGCACTACTGTCAGAGCCGCTGTTACAGGAAATGAATCAACACCATCTGGCCAATCAGAATCCAGGATTCGATCCACTCACCAATTTCTCCTTCATTACTCTCCATCTATCTGTTTATACCTTACACTAAATGACGACATGTAAAGCTATCTGTCGTGAATGCTATAAAAACTATAATTTATTGATCATGATGCAGTGATATTGATTTCCATAAACATGATAACCTCCAGTGTGACCAACTGCCTTTAGATGGTCACCTCATTAGTCCAGCTGTGTGTAATTTACTCTCAGTGTAACTCCAGCTGTTCTGTGAAGGCCTCAGAGGTTTGTTAGAGAACATTAAAGACCAAACAGCATCATGAAAACCAGGAACAGAGCAGACAGGTCAGGGATAAAGGTGTGGAGAAGTGTAAAGCAGGGTTATGGTATAAAGAACATCTCACATAGCTCTGCTCAGTCCATCATCCAAAAACAGAAGGAGTACGGGACAACTGCAAACCTACCGAGACATGGACGTCCACCTAAACTGCAGCCCAGGCAAGGAGAGCACTAGTTAAAGAAGCAGTCAAGAGACACTTGGTCACTCTGGAGGAGCTGCAGAGCCCCATAGCTCAGGTGGGAGAATCTGTCCACAGGACAACTATTAGCCGTCTTCTCAAAAAATCCAGCCTTTATGGAAGAGTGGTGAGAAGAAAGCCGTTCCCATTCGCAGTTTGCCACAAGCCATGTAGGGACACAGCAAACATGTGGAAGAATGTGCTCTGAACTTTTTGGCCTAAATGCAAAACACTTTGTGTGGCATACACTGTATCGCCCTGAACAGACCATCCTCATGGTGAAACATGGTGGTGGCAGCGTCATGCTGTGGGGATGCATTTCTTCAGCAGGGACAGGGAAGTTGGTCAGAGTTGATGGGAAGATGGATGGAGCTAAATAACCTGGAAAACCTGTTAGAGGCTTCAAAAGACTTGAGACTGAGGTGGAGCTTCACCTTCCAGCAGGACAAACATACATCCTAAACATCCAGCCAGAGCTACAATGGAACGGTTTAGATCAAAGCTCAATCAAGTCCAGACCTAAATCCCAGTGAGAATCTGTCGCAAGATGTGAAAATTGCAGTTCACAGACGCTCTCCATCCAATCTGACTCAGCTCGAGCTTTTCTGTAAAGACGAATGGGCAGAAATGTCAGCCTGTAGACGTGCAAAGCTAGTAGAGATACACCAAAAAAGACCTGCAGTGAAAGGTGGAACTACAGAGTGTGGACTCTGAATACAAAACCAGTCCACACTTGAAGATTTGAACACTTTTGGGGTCTGAATACTTTTCAGGCTCTGTGATAATGACTTAATAATATGAAATGAGCGGCCATTGGGTTGGAGGAGCACTGAGCTTCATCACAGGATGTCATGGAGTTTATCATTCTCCATTCTTCTGTGTGGAACTGAGCTCCACCGAAGCCCACAGGTGTGTTGAATGAACCTGCAGCTTTGCTCCAGGTGACTGGCTGCTCTCTCTCTCTCTGTTTCCTCCTCTCTGTTCTGGTGTTAGCTCCATCTTTCATCATCACTCGCTCCTCCTACATCACCTCCCTGAGCTGGAGCTTCATTTCTCTTCTCTTTGTCTTTTATTACATTTACAGTCTGAAACCCGTCACGCCTTCTAATAAACACGGATTAACTCTGACACCTGACTGAACGCCTGCAGTGCTGATTATTAAAGTGCTGAAAATGTAAATTCATTCAGGCTGAATGTTCTCCACGTTAACTCTGTTGGTTTAACTCTGTTGGTTTAACTCTGTTGGTTTAACTCTGGAGTGTGATTGGTCAGAAAGTGTTGCTTATTTTTTCTGGCAGTAAAAAGTATTGATACACGATCGTTTCTATGGTAACAGCTCATTCACAGGGACTGAACTGATAAATCCGCTGGAGGTTCCTCAGGCTGATCATCTCTCACACTTCATCCCTCGTTCCCCTAGAGGAGTCTAACTGAGAAACCATCTCTCAGTCTCTCTCCATCTCTCCATCACTCCATCTCTCAATCTCTCAGTCTCTCTCCATCTCTCAGTCTCTCAGTCTATCTTCATCTCTCCATCTCTCCATCTGTCAATCCCTCTCAATCACTCCATCTCTCAATACCTCTCAATCACTCCATCTCTCAATCTGTCTCCATAACTCCATCTCTTAATCCCTCTCCATCACTCCATCTTTCAGTCTCTTTCCATCTCTCTATCTCTCAATCCCTCTCCATCACTCCATCTCTCAGTCTATCTTCATCTCTCCATCTCTCCATCTGTCAATCCCTCTTCATCTCTCTATCTCTCTCCATCTCTCAGTCTCTCTCCATCTCTCCAACTCTCAATACCTCTCCATCTCTCTATCTCTCTCCATCTCTCCATCTCTCTATCTCTCTCCATCTCTCCATCTCTCAGTCTCTCTCCATCTCTCCAACTCTCAATACCTCTCCATCTCTCAATCCCTCTCCATCTCTCCATCCCTCAATCTCTCTCCATCTCTCCATCTCTCAATCCCTCTTCATCTCTCTATCTCTCTCCATCTCTCCATCTCTCAGTCTCTCTTCATCTCTCAGTCTCCATCTCTCCATCTCTCAATCTGTCTCCATCTCTCCAACTCTCAATACCTCTCCATCTCTCTATCTCTCAGTCTCTCTCCATCACTCCATCTCTCAGTCTCTCAGTCTCTCAATCCCTCTCTATCTCCCCATCTCTCAGTCTCTCAATCCCTCTCCATCTCTCCATCTCTCAGTCTCTCTCCATCAGTCCATCTCTCAGTCTCTCAATCCCTCTCCAGCTCTCCATCTCTCAATCTGTCTCCATCTCTCCATCTCTCAATCCCTCTCCATCTCTCCATTTCTCAATCCCTCTCCATCTCTCAATTCCTCTCCATCTCTACATCTCTCAATCTGTCTCCATCTCTCGATCCCTCTCCATCTCTCCATCTCTCAATCCCTCTCCATCACTCAATCTGTCTCCATCTCTCCATCTCTCAGTCTCTCTTCATCTCTCAGTCTCCATCTCTCCATCTCTCAATCTGTCTCCATCTCTCCATCTCTCAGTCTCTCTTCATCTCTCCATCTTTTAGTCTCTCTCCAGCTCTTCATATCTCAGTCTGTCTCCATCTCTCCATTCCTCTCTCTCTCAGTCTCTCTCTGCCTCTCCATCCCTCTCCATCTCCCCATCTCTCAATCTGTCTCCATCTCTCTATCCCTCTCTCGCTCTCAATTTCTCCATCCCTCTCCATCTCACCATCGCTCTCCATTTCTCCATCTCTCCATCCCTCCATCCCTCCATCCCTTTCCATCTCTCAGTCTCTCTCCATCTCTCAATCTCTGTTTTGAAAGGTGGCACTACATCGTTGCCGCTGAGCTCTGAGCTCATTTCCTGTCTGACGAGTGATTTTGTATAACGATATGATTCAACCATGTAGCAAAATCTTTAATCCTTTTAATTTATATCCATGCATTAAACCAGATGAAATAAAGAAGCCTTACAGTGGGACGCTAAGGTACGGCACAGAGCAGTCATCACATCGTAATTACATAAAAGACTAACGACATAATCACGGTCGGAGAACTAATCTCCTTCTCATATTCCCCGTGCAATAATTACATCTGTAGATCGAATTTCATTTTTACTATTTTATCATGCTAATCCAGCTTGAAGCTTCTATGTGTAGAAAACACATTAAAAACACACCTAGAAATAACATTTTCCAGAATGAGGAACTGTAGTTAAAGGTCACTGGACAAGAATCCATTACCACTGGACACCAATACCATTAACTACACTGTAGGTCAGATTCGTTCTGTATGTAAACTGAAGCGCCAGAAAAACTGGCGAGAATCGTTTCGCGTGACAGGCATACAACACCGCCTCACGTAACATCATGGACTGTGCAATGTTTCCTCCAAAATGTTGTGAGGGACCTACCAAGGAGTAACTGCTATACCAGTTTTTCTGGTACTTCAGTGTATATACAACAGGACTCAATGGGGGAACCATTAAAGCTGCAGGAGGGTTCAAGAAAAGAATCTTTTTCAGAATTGGGTTCTTCTTTAAAAATCATTCCACTAAGAATCTCATTGATGCAAGAAAGTTTCTGTTAGGAATTTTACATTAGCAAGGCTATGGAACAACATCATACACTGTCGGAAAAGGGGTTCTTTAAATTAAAAAAGGGTTTTAAGCATTCTTATTCAGGGCCTGCTTAGATTCTCTGATAGGGAAACCCTGTTTTTTGATAGAACAGTTGAAGGTTCCTCTGAAGGGGCAGAAGAACCGTGTGGTACGTGGGACCTTTATTTCCAAGAACGAAGTTCAAAGTATGTTGGACGTCTTGGACCTCATTGATGCAACAAATTTTCCATGTGGAACCTTAGTTGAATGTCACTGCTTTTCTATATAGAGTACTCTTAGGAAACAAGAACTCTTCTTCAAGAGTTTATCAAATAACAAGTTCTAAGAGGCTCTATTCAAAACAGCCTGTGTTTCAGGGTCTTTATAGAACCTTTAATGGTTCCCCTAGAGAGACAGTCTTAGAACAGTGCTATTATTTCATTACAGGTATACACAGTATTTTCACAGCAAACAAACAACAAAAATAATAGCATGAGCTAGACATTAGCTTTATTTTCTCTAAGCATTAGACAGAGCCACGAGGCTGCGGTGCATACAGATGATATTTTATTAAGCTGCCATTTTCTCTGAGTTATTTTATGTTACAAGTGGCAACACTGTGACTCAGAAATGTCTCATTACTGAACTATAACAAGGTCCCTGTGTGCGCCTGGGTACTGACTCACAAACAGCATCCAGACACTGTAATATCTTCTAGAACAGAACCTCGTTATATGAAAATATCCAAACATTACAGCCCAAATCCACGCCTATAGTCAAAACACAGACAGACCAGACAGAAGCAAATCTGTTCTTCATTACAGCAGACAGGCATAAGACGGAACCGTAGACAGCTTTATGATAGGTATGACACATGAACATTATTGAGGAGTAAAGACAAGTGAAAGGTCCTAACAGGCATCAGATGATGTGACGAAAATCAGGACACTTTAAAGAATGTAAGGAAAAATATAGAGGTGTAGGACTGCTGAGTGTAGAAGATACTGAAACTGAACAATGTAAAACATTGCAGACATTGAAGTGCGGGGGTAGAATGAGGATTTACAGGGTGTGTGTGGAAGGGCAAGACAAGGCAGGGTTAGGCAAGACCGAGTGAGGTAAGGCAGGTGAGGCACGATGCAAGGTTGGACGAGGTAGAGCAAGGCATGCACAGTAGGGTAAAACAGGGCAGGGTGAGGAAGGGCAGTACAAGGTGGAGCAAGATGTGGTGGTGTGACAAAAGAGGGTAGAGTGAGGTTGGACAAGATGGGTGTGGTAGGTCAAGATAGGGCAGGGTGAGGCAAGTTGGGTAAGGTAGGGTAAAACAGGGCAGGGTGAGGAAGGGCAGGTTGAGGCAAGAAAAGGTGGGACAAGGAAGAGGAAGATGTGGCAGTGTGACAAAAGTAGATAGATTTAGGTTGGACAAGAAGGGTGTGGTAGGTCAAGATGGGGCAGGGTTAGGCAAGAGCAGGTGAGATGGGGTAGGGTGAGATGGGGCAGGGTTAGGCAAGATCAGGTGAGATGGGGCAGGGTGAGATGGGGCAGGGTTAGGCAAGATCAGGTGATCAGGTGAGATGGGGCAGGGTGAGGCAAGATCAGGTGATCAGGTGAGATGGGGTAGGGTTAGGCAAGATCAGGTGATCAGGTGAGATGGGGCAGGGTGAGATGGGGCAGGGTGAGGCAAGATCAGGTGATCAGGTGAGATGGGGCAGGGTGAGGCAAATTAGCAGGGTTTGTAAGGTGGGCACAATATGCAAGATGAGGCAAGGTGGTGTAAGATAGGGTAACAGAGCAGTAAAACAGAGCAGGAGAGAAAGGGCAGGGTGAGGCAAGGTGGCAAGATTAGTAGAGATTCAAAATGGGGCGTGGCAAGGTGAAATAGGGGAAGGTGGGGAAAGGCAGGCAAAGGTGGCTCAATATATGGTAAGATAAGGCAAGGCAGGGTGAGGTAGAGAAACATGGGGTGAGAGGGCGAGAGGGGACAGGGTGAGCCATGGTGGTATGAGGTAGGGCAAGTTGGGGAAGGGAAGGCAGGGCAGCCTGGGGCAGAGTGAGGCAACATGAAGAAGCTCACGTTAATATATGAAATTGTGTCCTAAATTGTCAACATAATGTTATATTATATTATATTATATTATATTATATTATATTATATTATATTATATTATATTATATTATATTTACTGTATATTGATATATTACCAGCTATTTAGCCAGTTTAAAATAAATGTTCTGTTCCAAGACCTCCCCTTCATCAGGATGGATTTCTGTAGCCTATATATATATATCTATACATTGAGGTTGCTTTTTCCTGACATGGTGTGAGCAGATATCGTATGTAGGACTTTGCTCTCACTGTTGTCCTGCTTGCTTTGTCTCTGAGGACCCTCGGCCTGGTTTCTTATATGAAAGCGTTATATTAAGCCCAGTGGCATGATAAAGCTAATATTAGTCCACATAGCCAATGTATGAAAATTTAAAATCGAACCTTGAGGCTGAGTGAGGAAATTATGTGAATCTCAGACCTGTCGTTTAGACCCGAGGTTCTCGCAGTTCTCTGACTGGTTCTCTGACTACTTACAATAATGTCAAGGAAGTTGGCATTAAAGCTGGTAGAACACCAGTTCAGTGATGATCATAAATGATGCAGTAACGACAGAAGCTTGGTGCTACCTTCGTGCTCAGATTATATTAGCAAAGCAAGTTAACTGTACTAACTACACACACTGCAGAACCTGTGGTCTTTCCTACGACTCATTAGGGTAGAAATACTTCATAAGATAAAGAGGATACATCAGAAGAAATGTATGAACCGTGCAAGCAAGAGTAAATGGGCCCCTAGTGTATACCAGAATAAGTGTGTGTGCGTGTGTGTTATCTGTGTAACATGAATGCGTTTTACTGTTCGGGTTGGCTCCCTCCCTGACGGGCGATGATTTCCTCTCTCTCGTCGTGACATCTGTATCAGCCGTGTATCTCCCGCTGAACGACTGAATCGATGGAGTTTCAATTAAAGAGACCTGCTGTTCCCCCCCGCGTGAACCTGCAGGACTCACACAGAGAGCAGCGCTGATCCGACTGAACCCAGCCACCTGGGAGAGAGCGAGGGAAGCAGAGGATGAAGAACGACAGAATAAAGCGGGATGTACAGCTTACACGCTGTTGTAGTGGGCTCAGAGGAGCTGAACCAGTGGCAGCATCTCTGCTGGGTCTTACTGGATCCAAAGCTTACGCAAGAGTCCGAATAACAGCAGCTTTTTTGTAGCGTTTTTGTGTAGATGGTCCCTGACTCTAAAAACTCCTCCACCTCCACAAGCTAACAAACATCACCCGGTCCAACTGGTGTTATCTAAAAAAGATCTACAGTGTGTAAGGAATAGTAACGTAACGTAACGTGTGATAGTATAGTAACGTAAGAGAGAGTTTGGGATGGAGAAAAGGGATGGAGAGATGAGAGAGATGGAAAGATGGAGTGGGATGGAGAGATGGGGAGGAATGGAGAGATTGAGTGATGTAGAGAGATTGACAAATGAAGAAGGATGGAGAGATGGAGAGGGATGCAGAGAAATTGATAGGTGGAGAGAGATGGAGAGGGATTGAGAGATGCAGAGGGATGGAGAGATGGAGAGATGCAGAGGGATGGAGAGATGGAGAGATGCAGAGGGATGGAGAGATGCAGAGGGATGGAGAGATGGAGAGATGCAGAGGGATGGAGAGATGCAGAGGGATGGAGAGGGATGGAGAGATGGAGAGAGATTTAGAAATGGTGAGAGATGGAGAGATGCAGAGGGATGGATAGGGATGGAGGGATGGAGGGATGGAGAGAGACTGAGTGCTATTATTTGACCAGATTCAGCAGTAATGTAACAACATATTCCAACATCTTTCCTCATCGTCATGGCGACGTCTCGGCCCAGCCATACGTGTGGAAGAATGAAACACGCAGTTCTGCTTCTCTAGACAGGAAGTCGTCTGCGCTTTGGGGTGTGAGAGCTGGAGAGACTGTGAGACATGCAGCATGACATGCAACAAATGCACACGCTCCAGACAAGTCTGCCGTTACCATAGCGATGAGGTCGTCTCTGAAAGCTCTTTGTGCGTTGCGAAGCTGATACACACTTTACTGTTGCCTAGCATGGAGGTCTTAAAACGGTCTGAATCATGTGTGTGTGTGTGTGTGTGTGTGTGTGTGTGTCTGCACGCGTGGGTGGAATGTGATTTGTCCTGGCCGGGTGTGAAATCAGTAACACACACTCAGCTGAGGAAGGATACACACTCCTCTTTTCATGATCACCATGGTGATGGCTCTCCTGTTCGAAGTGCATTTACATAACGCAGATGTTTGTGGTTTTTTTATTTCTGGTTTCATTCCAGCTGAACGGTGGAGGCTTTTTGTTCTGCCTCATGCTGAACACTCGCCGCCGCCGGAGCTGTGATGCTAACGCAGCTAGCAAGCAACGTCAGACTAGCGCTTTAGCATTGTCTACATCACAGCGCACTAAAAAAAGAAACGTTTTCTTATCATCTCACTCACCTGCAGCGCGTCTCCACCTTACACCTGACATACACCACTAAACCTGCTAGCATCCTTACTGCCGTGGTTTCAAAGCAATTCACGCCTCCGGGCCTGGTGGAGCTCACGGAGCTCCTCGGGTGGATTTACAGCCTGAAGTTTCCACCATGGCGCCTCAAACTGGGGACGTGTCCGGGGTCCCGACTTCATCCCCCAGCGGCGCATAAACACATCTATTTTAGAAAACCGTAAACTAAAACCGAGAGGAACAAAAAGCTGCTCAGAGTGGAAAATGTCTGGAAGAACGATCGATCGCGTGTCGCGGAGACGGAAACGTGTCAAAACGTGTATAATATTTTCGGAAACATATACAGGGTGGGCCATGTATACTGATACACCTAAATACAATGGGAATGGTTGGTGATATGAACTTCCTGTTTGTGGTACATTAGTATACGGGAGGGGGAAAACTTTTCAAGATGGGTGTTGACCATGGCGGCCATTTTGATGTCGGCCATTTTGGATCCAACTTTATTTTTTTTATGTGAAGAGGGTCATGTGACACATCAACCTTGTTGAGAATTTCACAAGAAAAACAACACTGTGCTCAGTTTTAGTGTAACTTTATTCTTTCATGAGTTATTTACAAGTTTATGACCACTTATAAAAGGTGTTCAAAAAAAAGTGTGAATCTCTCCATCTGTGAATCTCTCCATGTCTCCATCTCGCCATCCCTCACTTGCTCTCAATCTCTCCATCCCTCTCCATCTCTCAATCACTCAATCTATCTCCATCTCTCTCCATCTTTCTATCCCTCCCAATCTCTCTATCCCTCTCCATCTCCCCATCCCTCTCCATCTCTCTCCACCTCTCAATCTATCTCCATCTTTCCATTCCTCCCCATCTCTCTATCCCTTTTCCCACTTATAAAATGTGTTCAAAGTGCTGCCCTTTGTGTTGGATTGTCAATGCGACCCTCTTCTCCCGCTCTTGACACGCTTATATCAACACCGCAAAAGAAACGCTAGCACAGGCTTCCAGTATCCGTTGTTTCAGATGCTGCACATCTCGTATCTTCACAGCGTAGACGATTGCCTTCAGACGACCCCAAAGATAAAAGTCTAAGGGGATCGGGAGAACTTGGTGGCCGCTCAACTGGCCCACGATGACGATCCAATTTCCAGGAAACTGTTCATGTAGGAACGCTCGGACCTGACACCCGTAATGTGGTGGTGCACCGTCTTGCTGGAGAAACTCAGGGAACGTGTCATCTTCAGTGCATAAAGAGGGAACACATCATCATGGAGCAGTTTCAGATCTCCAGTGGCGTTGAGGTTTCCACTGATGAAGAACAGCCCCACTGTCTTTGTACCCCATACACCACACCTCGTAATTAACTTGTAATACCAACTTTTTTTAAATTAACTTATGAAGGAATGAAGTTATGTTAGAATCAAGCACAGCGTTGTATTTCTTGTGAAATTCTCAATAAAATCGATGTGTCACATGACCCTCTTCCCATTGGAAAAAATACAGTTGGATCCAAAATGGCCGACTTCAAAATGGTCACCATGGTCAACACCCATCTTTTTTTTATTTATTTATTTTTTTTCCCCGATTTTCTCCCTGATTTAGTCGTGTCCAATTCCCACCCGTCAGTGTTTCCCCCTTTGTCACGACGAACTGCCAGTTCCGGGAGGGCGAGACCTTCACGTGCTTCCTCCGGCTCACGTGACGCCAATCGCCGCCTCTTTTCTAACTGTGGCTCATGCAACCTTTGGGAGCGGTGTAGCGCTTGGAGGAGAGCGCTCCCGCCCACCTCTTGTATACATGAGCTCACA
>JANCOA010000001.1:15748208-15760873 GCA_024363135.1 Leptodoras oyakawai | reverse complement strand
CACACACACACACACACACACACATACACACACACACACACACACACACACATACACACACACACACACATACACATGCACACACACATACACATGCACACCAGGCATACAATATCGACACAAAGGTGCATTTCATCACGTACATGTGCACAGTTACATTTACACTCCAGACACACACACACACACGCACACACACACACAGACACACAGACAGTTCACACTCAGCTCCAGGCAAAAACCAACTTTCAATCAATCAACACATGCACACACACACACACACACACACACACACACACACACAAGAGCATGCACGCACACACACACAAGAGCATGCACACACACACACATATGCACGCACACACACACACAAGAGCATGCACACACACACATAAAGCTTTTTATATTACTTTCTGTACTTCTTTCTGTACTTCTTTCAGTTACAGGTAACTGATGTAATTATAACCACTTTATTATATAATATATAACATGACTTATATAGACCTTCCTGTGTACACGTTCACATGCAGTCTGTAGCGTTAACATAAATGATAAATGCGTACGTGCACACGAGCGTGATAACGTTTAAAGCCGTAACCGTGTCTGAGCGTTTTCCATTTGGGCAGAAGGAGTGACTTTACGTCAGGTGGTGACTCCAACCCTGAGAATGCAGGAGGTCACGTCACCCCCACCGACCCCTACGCTAAACTATAGCCGTACAGAAAACAAGTTCTGCCTCCTAACGTGCAAATTCAGACGACTTTACCCGTCCAACACTCATCAGAAGCATTAGAGTTTTCTGTATCATTTTCTGTATTTAAAAAGTGTTTTAAATAATATAATTATATCATAATGTTTATTATAAATCATTCTTTACGTCCCACAATGTCTATTTTAGTACTTTATTAAAACCTAAACACTAACATTAAGAGCTGGAGTTAAATACGTTTCATCCAGTTTGTCCATTTCCTCTGACACTTCTGACGAAAAGGAATCTTTTGGTTTTAGTAACAGTCGATTCCTAAAGCTTGGTTTTAGCAAATAGATCTGTGTAGAAATCATTCTGGAGAATTAAAGGCCTTTTCCGGGTCTGTTTTTGTCTCACATCTGGACATTAAATCAAGACAGTAAAGTCTTCTTACATAGAAGGAGCGTAAAAGCTGAGTGGTGTCTACGTAGGCACCCGGTAATTAAATATCACAATATCACAGTGATGAATTAGTGATTATTTGGACACTCCGGACAATAAATATCACTTAGGCTTTCTGTGTGTGTGTGTGTGTGTGTGTGCGTGTGTGTGTGTGTGTGTGTGTGTGTGTGTGTTTGTGTCAGCAAAAAATTGATTAAAAGTCAGGTACGAGTGGAGCAGTCCCACCTAAAATGATCACAAAGTCCAAGGTTTAGTGCAGAAACTGTAGAATAGAACACATTAAGTCGTATTTCCTTCAGTAGATGATGGTTTTTGTGTAGTATCTCGAGCTACATTAACATCAGAACCATGAGATCAGCCCAGGAAGTGTTTCAGCGCAAACCCGACATGCAAAATGTCTCTTCTCAGAGTGCTACACACAGACGGTAAGTTCTTCATGTCCTTACCTTATGTGCGGTGTTGCAGATCAGCAGGA
The DNA here is from genome assembly GCA_024363135.1 of Leptodoras oyakawai. NCBI lineage: Eukaryota > Metazoa > Chordata > Actinopteri > Siluriformes > Doradidae > Leptodoras > Leptodoras oyakawai. Next base: position 15,759,251 of record JANCOA010000001.1, on the reverse strand, counting down.
ACACACTGAAAACTTCTTGTTTTGCGGCGGAGCTGCTTGGTGTCTGGTGTTTATTGAGATGTGTATTGGTCTCCAGACTCGCTTCAGGCTCGGGCGCTTCGGTATCGGTTAGATCTCTTCACTGAGCACATTAGCGAGGAAACACACTTCACACTGATGAATTGGCTATTAGACGTGATTTATAGCGAGTTCCCCGGCACTCTTTTCTGACATTAGAAATGTTTAAATCAGATGTGTTTTACTGTCGCAGGTGTGTTTTTATTCTTACTGTTTTACATTGAAAAGTACTGAAAAGTCTGATCAATTTTCCGGTTATGTCTCTCCTGTTGCTATCATTTCTAACACACACACACACACACACACACACACACACACACACACACACACACACACACACACACACACACACACACACAGCCTCATTGCCCTGGGAGATCTATGTCTGTGTGTGTTTTGTGTTTGCCCAGTCTTGAGATAATTATAATTTCAGGGAGGTATGAAGGTGCATTCATCACACCTAGCCTAATGATGGGTTGGTGAACTTCACAAACACAAACACACAAACACACACTGTCTAGACTGAAGCAACAATAAAGAAATGACTCACAGGGTTAAAATGGGGCTGAAACAAACAAACAAACAAACAAACAAAACTGGCCTAATAATAATAATAATAATAATAATAGTAATAATTTGTCAGACAATATTGTAATCTACACTGTTGTAAGTTACACAATTCTATCATCATTATAAGAACACTTATCATCAGAAAACACCTAATATTTGTTCTTTTTTTTGTGTGTTATAAGAATTTTATGATCATGTTATAACTGCTTTTAGTATGAACTGAACTGAATGCGTAGACCCGGACAGGACAGTTCATAAGGTTTATTACACACGTTATAATCAGCACAGTGAGCTTCAGCTTTAACCCCGTATTGATTTCTGCCTGGATTAGTTTTATTTCTCTCCACACCAACACCATCATGCAAACTTAATCAAAGACTCAGTGCGTTTTCATCGCTCACCACTTTTTCCTACGACTTCATTCTAAATTCGTAATTCGTTCAAAATCGTACAACAGACTCGTTACTGAGAAAATGTAGACGACGCTGAAGACTTTAATCTCCTTATTTTACTAATGTTAGTCTGCTAATCTCCTATTTTTATGCGCACGCACACGCCGGGGCTCGTTTGCACAGCAATCAGGAGACATTGTGTGTGTGTGTGTGTGTGTGTGTGTTTCCTTTATATTGATTCCCTTTAAAATAAATAAATATTTAAATAAAAACAATTAAAAGTATACATTTACATGCACCGGTTTCTTGCGCGCTGTTAAACCTCCTCCTGGTTTTGTGGCGGTAATGGAGGTGAAAAGTGAAAGGGGAAAGAAGAAAGCAATAAAGTGATGTTTCTGTTACAGTTGGTAAAAAGAGGAGAAAACGCTGAAAAACGCAGAAATGGCAGACTGTAGGCCGCAGCAGGGGTGTAAATAATGAACTTCTTCTTCTTACAGGCTTTGATTGTTTTGTTTTCTTGTTATTTCTCGCCGGACCGATCACTCCTGCTTTAACATGAACCGGGACGCTAATCAGGTCTAATCAAGTCTAGACGTCTGACACGCTTCGCGTTGTGTATTTGATAATAAGGTGTGTATTCAGACACACACACACACACACACACACACACACACAGTAGAGCTGAACTCGTGACAAATCGTCCTGCACACAAAATCCTGACCAAACAGCGTATTTACTTCCATTAAATAAAACACAATAGTTTATTATTTTTGGCTTGTTGCAAAAAAAAACAAACAAAAACAAACAAACAAAACAAAAAAATCCGTACCAAATAGTAGTACTATACACAGAGCAAAAACCAATTTCATTCATTTTTATCCCCGCAAAAACATTTGATTTGATTTTTTGGGTTTTTGTTTTCTATTCTAAATCTATATTCACAACAGACATTTAATAATAAATTTATATGCCCGGTCCGACTGGAGCCGTGTAGTATGTACATTCCCCTTAAACTGCAAGCAAGACATTTTGATCACATGCGGTGTTAAAGTGATTTTTTTCTTTTTGTTTTTAGACCAAAGGCCGGGAGCCTCTACAAACCTGGAGATGATATTCAGACACATATTTACACATTATATCCAGTCATTTAAAGTCCAGAAGGCGAAAGGAAAATCGAGCTTATGAGGTTTTTTTTCTTGTCTAAATGCTACGCACCCGTCACTGAAACATCTTCCGGTTTTGTGTCCACCTCTTTCTTGTTCATTTGTTGAAAACAAACTCCATCTGGACGGCGAGCCTTAATGGTTTAATTCGATCTTTTCTGTAGTGCCAGGTTTGATTTTGGAAGAAAATAAAAACTAAAAACAAACAAACAAACCAAAGATGAGGTCCAGGGATTCCCGAGATCAGTCCTCAATGCTCCGTGCGCTTTTATTTATTTACGTAGGCTATTTATTAATCTGTGACTGGAAAATAAAATCAAAACATGTCCTGTTTTTCTTTCCTGGGATTTGTTCTTAGTTCTTAATTTTGTTAATTGCGCTGTTTTACTCTTCCTGCGCGTCTACACGGGTCTGTCCACGGCGTACTGACATGCGCTGAGGTTCGTGGCGGCGTTCTGGACTCCTGCGTAGCCGAAGCTCGAGTGCTGCTTGGCTTTGAGTCTCAGACTCGCCAGGCTGGAGTTACACGTGTCCCGGTAGACGTAGGGCGGAGTCGGCGGGGCGTACGGACACGCGGCGGGAGAGTTGAGCGACGCGTTGCCGAGGTTGTTGAGGTTGTTGAGGCCGTTGAGACCGGACGCGGGCACGGCCATTCCGGAGCTCATACTCATGCTCATGGAGGAGATGGAGCTCGGCGCGGGCGGAGGCGGAGGAGGCGGCGGTGGCGCGGCGGAGAACATCGCCTGGGACGACAGCGGGCTAATGGAGTTCATCGAGTTGAAGAATGGGAAGCTCTTGGCCGAAAGCGAGGCCGGAGCGAGCCCTTTAGCCGCTGCCGCCCAGTTATTGTACGTGTAGCTGGGGTACACGTCGTCGTAGGGCTGCACCAAGCCGTTAAACTGCGCACCGAAGCCGTTCTTGCAGAGCTCGGCCTGCTGGTTGCGTTCGCGCTTCCGCCATTTGGCACGACGGTTCTTGAACCACACCTGCAAAAGGAAAAGCAAATAATAATAATAATAATAATAATAATAATAATAATAATAATAATAATACACCGACATTTAACACGATCATGGTAATATATTTATTCACCACAATCCAAATGATCACTTTGCGTCTTCAACAAAATCAAAAACTGGACACTAACACACAACTTAAGGCATGAAGCGGACGTGGTACCATGAAGACCTCAGGTTTGGTACCTTTATTATGCGCAGTAGTATTTGGAGTAGACATTCAAATGTCCTCAAGGTGCAATTACGTTCTTTAAATTATATAAAAAATATATAAACACTTAATAAAAGTGTAAAGATGACACCACTGCGGCTACAAGGAAAGTAGAGTTTGAGGTTTATTGCTGATTGTGTACGTTTACACACGGACTTGTCACTTTATTTTCACAACACCATTAATTACCAAACACTTTGCATAAAAATGCTACATTATTATAAGTTCTGTACATCAATTTCAGAAATGTTGGTTTGGTTATTTATTTATTTGTTGTTGCTCAGTGGAGATGCGGCGGCGCGCAGGAGAACCGTGTACATGTTTCTGCAGTGCTTAAAGAAAACTGTAAAAATATTCAATATCCTGCGTTTTGTTATAATAACCCCTGAAGTGCATTTAGACTGATCTTTACATGGTGATCTATCTCTCCGAGTTCACTTTAGACCTGAAGAAAAAGTTGAACTCCGCCCGATTACTTAGGCTGCGATTTTAAAAGTTAAAACAACTCGTTTAATTGTTGGTGTCAGATTTATAGACTCACTCATCTCTCTGCCTGCTCTTTAACCGAGCTGCTCTTTATCAGTGTCTCATTTCACCCAAATCCCAGTACACGTCCAGCTTTAGCTGTCAGTGTGTATTCGTCCTCCTCCCTAAAGCCCGATGTGTATTCCACCTCCAAACCCGTGTGTGTGTGCGTGTGTGTGTGTGTGTGTGTGAGTGTGTGTGTGTGTGTTGCCTCCATACACACTCTGACCTTAAGCACACAACATGGGAGTGGCAATCACAAAAAACACAAAGCTTTGCACCTCTTTCACACCGGGTGTGTGTTACTCCATTAGGGCCTCTTATGGTGTGTGTGTGTGTTTGTGTGTGTGTGTTGACTGTAAAAGATTTCCTCACCCTCAATTAGCTGAACACCAAACAAATAGACTTATTGACCTTAATTAAGTTTAATTGGATCACATTTGACCTTTCATTTCAAGCAGAGTATAAAAACGCAGCCGTTTCCTTTTCCCGCTGAGATTTTTATTTATGATAAAGAAGAATTAACGTTTCATTATTCATCATATGTGTTATTACACACTATCGGAATATTTATTTAAATAATCAAATAAATACCTGTTCAATGGGCTATTTAAGTCCTAACCGTAATATTGGGACTAACCCATTTGCGTGTTTGCTCACACCTACATTGAGTTTTTTTCAGAAATGTTTATTTTAAGAAATGCGTAGCAAAACAATGTGGCTTATTTTCTTCTTGCTATTTTAATTTGAAAGCTGACAAATTGATATTCATAAAACATATTTCTAAAGTTAAGAGGCTCTGAATAAGCGGCGTCCCTCAGAGGTTCAGTCTGGGGCAATTCAATCTCGCGCTTTCTCTGGATAAAATAATAATAAAATAAAATAAATCGTGCAGAAAAAAAGGGATAACAAGCAGGCGGGCAAAAGAGAACTAGTAGCGTGTTTTATTCATTTAAAAATATATTGATTAGTTTATTTAAAAAATCTAATTATTATTTATTTTTTGGGGAGGTGGTGGGTGTTCAGTATTTAAAAATAAATTGCGGTGTATAAATTGGAGAAAAGTAAAATCCCATTTACGCATGTTTGCATTTTATTATATATTTTTTATTTTATTAAATGATTAATTATCGTACCCGGACTCGCGCCTCCGTGAGGTTGGTCCAGACTGCGATCTCCTCGCGCGTGCTCATGTCCGGGTAACGGTTCCGTTGGAATGTGGCCTCGAGCTCCTGCAGCTGCTGGCTCGTGAAGTGCGTCCTCTGCCGCCGCTGCCGCTTTTTCTTCGACGGATCATCGGAAGAGTCTTCGTTTTTACTCTGGACTTTTTCTTTTTCTACAGAAGCAAAACACATAAAAACCCAACAGAATGAAACAAAAAAACAATTATTTTTATTATTATTTTAAAATGGCATCATTAAGGCGTTTATAGGCTGCAGGTTCAGCACCGAAGACAAACGTTCACGCTCAATTACGCGCCACATCAAGCGTGTAAAAGGTCTGGTTTAAAGAATTAAATAAATAAATTGCTTTCCAATTCCCACTGCTCTTTATTTACACTCCACACATGGTGCAATCCAATTTTCACAAAAATACTGCATCACATCACTGCAGCTCCACACTCCAGAAACCAAATGAAAGATCTTTTATTTTCAGATAGTCTCAAGAGGCCCGGGTTCCTCTCCGAGCCTCCAGAGTCGCACAGCCGCACCGAACCGCGAGGCTTCCCAGGGAAACAGCAAACAATCACGTTTTTAAAAATCTAGACATTATTTTTTAAAGGTCTATAATATTCAAAGATCACACACACACACACACACACACACACACACACACACACACACGCACACACACACACACACACACACACACACGCACACTTCTCATTGTTATAAAACAATGTAGGCTTTAGAAACAGCTATAACAGGTTTAATGAGCCACCAGACTCAGACACAAATAGCACAAAGCACGAATAAACGAGCGTCTGGAATTTATTTATCTCTTTAACTTGTTAAAAACTTCAGTGACCTTTTTGAAAATATGAACATCTCAGAAGTCGCACTCGGGGCATTGCAGAGCGTTTATAACGCGATATAACCGTGTCTCACCCGCACACAGCAGGAATGCAGAGTTCAGACAAAACTGCACCTTCGCGTCTACTCTATCCAAACTAATTATTATTACAACTTTACTAATTATTTAATAATTATTATTATTTACACGAGCCAGCTGTAATGTAAGCGCGTGACCAGCAATTAACAAACACTCCGTCAACACTTTAAGAGCTAATTCAACACTGTAGGTGTTAATTCCTCCGTATAGGTGTTGAGATGGAAATGAGGAACTCTCTCCCTCTCTCCCTCGTTTTTTTTTTCTCTTTCTCTTTCCTCGTTCCTAGTCGTACCTGAGGCCTCGGGACTGTGTGTGTCCGTGTTTCCCTCCACTCCGTGTTTGGAGGCCATGTGGAGAGCCGAGATCAGTTTGGAACCTCCTGAGATGTGATGGTGGTGATGATGGTGATGATGATGATCTAAACTCAGCGGATCCTTCATCGAGTTCATCGAGCGATAAAAAAATATAGAAGTCGCGTTTCACGTTTGGAAGAAAAAAAAAAACTCCGGAATGTGAGGAAGAAGAAGAGACACGCTGGGATGTGTGTGTGTGTGAGTATGTGTGTGTGTGAGAGTGTGTCCTCTTAGCAGATCCTTCCTAGCAGATCTTCTTCACGGAAAACGATAAAAAAAAAGATAAAAAGAAAAACAAAACCTTTTCCAGCTCAGCCCTGAGCGGTGTGTGTGTGTGTGTGTGTGTGTGTGTGTGTGTGTGTGTAACGCAGCAGTAAATGAGCGCAGACTGACAGAGACAGGTAGGAGATATTATATCCACATACACACTCTCTCTCTCACACACACACATTTCTCACACTGCCATCTCTCTCTCCTCTCTTTCAGCTGTTCTTCTGCTCTTTTGCCCGTCCAAATCTCTTTCTCCCCCTCTCACTCCATCCGACGTCACACAAGCTCCTCCCACCGTCTTTGACAGGTCATCAAAGTCCACATGACGGCCCCAGCGGCCAATCAGAAGAGTGTGCGTGCGTGTGTGTGTGTGTGTGTGTGTGTGTGTGTGTGTGTTCACAAGAAGATTTTAGAGGCCACACTGATGTTCCCACAAAACACAGGAAGCCGCTTTATGGCAACCAACTTAGAAAATAAAGCAAAGAAAGGAAGAAATGAAGCAGAAGTCACACACGTCTCCACGTCTATAATCACACGATTCACGCGTGAAATGTACATTTAAGTGTTTTTTTAGTGATATTTCACAGATTTTCTACACACAGTTTGGGTTGGACTTTCATGTGATTTGTTCCTGCGGTTCATTTATTGTCCCGTGATTTTCACACAATTCTTTTATTTCGCCTTTTATTTGTTTTCTGGTTAGTTGAAAATTTCGCGTCTTTCATACAAAATTCATTTATATCCACGTGTTTTTTAAAATTAATTTACATGAATTATTGCTTTTTACATAATTTATTTTCATATGATAAAAAAAATCGCTTATAAAATCCTTTATATCCGCGGGTTTTGTTTGCGGCCCTGTTCACAAGTGCGATCACAACCTCCTGCTTAAATGTAATAAAGGTTAAACGTATGTGAAGAAGAAGAGAAGAAGAGAAGAAGAAGAGGAGAAGAAGCTCTCACATAATATTAATAGTGTCTGAGCTTGTGTCCTATGTCCTGTTCCTGACAAATAACAAGGTGCATTATGGGTATTTTGCACACTTTAGGGAAACGCATGTTGGTTGTTCAGGTTCTGGGTACTCCTGGGTACAGTAAATGTTCTCTATGCTTTTGGATGGAGCTAAAACAACCTCCAGGAATCGCGCACTCCATCATGAATATCTGAAAGAGTGTAAATGTGTCAATCTGAGCTATTACTGTGTTATAAGAAAACTTATAACAAACATGATCTCACTAACACAGAGTCCTCGATAACACAGAGCCACAGTCAGACAGCGAGTCAGTTCAACACTGTAGGTGTTAATTCTTTGGCCTAAGTGTTGAGTTCAGTCTAGAACCCGTGGCCTCGGGGCTGTCTGGCTTTCTGTGCTCCAGGTTTAAAAACCAAAAAATTCTCAAGATTCCCAGTGTTGAATTTAAACCTTCAGAAAAGTTTAAAAAACGAACATTTTAGATTTCTCGTTCACAATATCAATCCTGAACTTAAAGACAAATCATTCCTTTTTCTAATTATTTCATCATTTATTAATTATGTATTTGTCCAATTCTGCACTTTGTTACTCACTGAGGACTGCAGGTCACTGAAGATTGATCCACGGTGTTTGTGTGGTCGTGTGTTTTTGTCACACACACCTTGCACAGTCATGTTTGTAAGCCGCCCTGGCATTATTAGACGATTAGTCACCAGAATAAACCTCGGCTCTCATCTAAGAAAAAGCAATTGAGTACTTCTAGGAAAAGGTCCTGATTTGAGACATTAAAACTTCAGGTAGAATGAAAAAATGATGATGATGATCATTCTGGAGATCTTATAAACTTCTCAATTTAAATGCAGTGTTTTATTATAAACTCCTCCTGTAGGCCTGGTCCTTCCCTAAAGTGCTATGAGAAGATAAATATTTTCAGAACCATATGAGTTGAAGGCTAACTTTAATAATAAACACTTTCTTTTGTTTCTTTGTGTCATTTACATTATTCACAAAGCTGTGGCTTAATTGAAGTTCTCCAAATCAAATCAGAACTCTACATTAGAGTAATTAGCAGAGGATTAAAGGAAAAGAAGAAGCGCTACTTAAGAACATCCAGTCACAGAATCGTGCCTTTTTATATCTCAAAGACATTGGAATCCATTCAAATCCCTTATTCTGTATGTGTTTTATTTTTTTATTCCTTCACTCAGGACTGAAAGATCTTCAGATCTCTTTTACGTGACCTTTATTTGTCCTCCGCCCAAAAAAAAGACTAACACAACAGAAAAGATACTGGTGTTGTACCCGAGTTCATATCTGTATATTTGTAATTTATTGGGACAAACTCGACGATTCCTGATCAGCCTGATTCGCTTTCTCACTCCAGTGGTCTATATTTAATCTGGATTTAATCCGTAAAGATCAACTGCGCTCTACAAATAAAGCTGAATTAATTTACAGTTAAATCGATTTTTTAAAATCGATTTTTATTTCTGTCTTGGGGTAGAGTTGTTCATGCAAAATCAACACAGAAAGAAGTTGAGCAGTCCTGATGGAATCTGGTTCACTGTTCATTATAATTCATCGGCGGTTTTAAATGTATAACGTAAAAATAAACAAATGGACAAATATTCAATTTACGATCATAATTTGTTAAATGAATGACCAAGCACAGACCAGACAAATATGTTCTACTATTACTATTACTAATACTATTACTAATACTAATACTAATACTAATACTAATACTAATACTACTGCTGCTGCTGCTACTAATAATAGCTAGGACCTTGAATATTTTGCGCTCACACTGGGGTTAGATTTGTCGGGTTTTTTGTCGGGTCGGTGCCGGATTATTGCTCCGTATTCAGGATTTGAGGATGCTGTGGATTTACACACGCACTAATTACCCATTCAGTCAATATTGAGCGCGAGGACAGAAGCTTTTCCGCAGGATTACCGAGCACAGCACATTCCGCCATTACTCTATTCCCCTTCAGCATACAGGATTTCGGTACACATTTAGTTTCTCCCCATGTGGGCTGCACATATTAGATCGAGAGAGAGAAATAAATAGAGAGAGAGAGAGAGAGAGAGTAATCAAGTCTTTCTTTTCCATTACCCCCGTGGTTTTCATGCTTTTATTTATTTGTTCTTTTTCATTTCTATGTATTATTTTAAAAATCTATTCTTTTTAATTGTTTAAATGTCTGTAATCAGCAGCGCATACAATTCTATAACTCATACATTTAAATTTAATTAGTCCACATTTATTTATTTGTTAATCTGCTTAATTTGATCATTTTTAATTCATTTTAATTAATTAAATAATTAATTAATTGTCCTACGGGTCTCTAACCCACTGTTACCCGTCACAAATAAACCCGTCATTTAAATAAACACAATCCGTTCCGGGCCAAATCCACAAATCGGGTAAAAAATGTGAAATAAATCAACACTTTTAATTTTAATGCGCTTATTGTTTTTACCAGCAAGATTCCTGTCAGAAAACATTCCTGAGAGAAATGGCTTCTAAAAACAGCAGATAAACAAATGAACAGGTCAATTATCAACAGTCCGACCGCCGGAGCTGTGAAGAGAGAGAGTCAGGAAAGAAAGAAAGAAAGAAAGAAAGAAAGAAAGAAAGTATGGTGTTATTTTACTGCCGAGTAAAATCGCGTTTCGCGTTTAAAAATGTGCTTTTGGCAGGAAAATAGCGCCATGAGAAAGAAAGAAAGAAAGAAAGAAACGCGTGTCGTTTGTCGTTTTTATTTTCCTTATGCGCTTCCTACACTGACCACCAGGGGTCCATCTGACACAATAAACCACACACACACACACACACACACACACACACACACACACACACACACACACACACACACACACACACACACACACTCATTTCAGCTCAATTAAACTCCACCACAGGCAGTAAAGACAAAGTAAAATAAATCATTTCCTAAATTACAAATTACAAATGACATTGCCGGGAAAAGCAGGTCGTGGAGGCGGTGGAAGGCAGTGCCGAAAATCATTAAAAATAAAATAAAATAAAATAAATAAATACATATATAAGAACCGATTATACAAGGGACAAAAACAATAAATTATAGCTAAATAAAAAAAAGCAAAAATCATAATCCAAGAGCCAAATAAAATAAATAAATAAAACAGTAAGTAAATAAATAAAATAGGTGATACAGAAGGCAATTAAAGGCAGAAATAACATTTTAATAAAGTAGAATGTATTATTAATAATAATAAAGAAAGAAAACTGCTGAGAACGTGTTATAGACCCAAACTCAGGACAGACAGACAGACAAATAGACAGATAGATAGACAGATAGATAGATAGATAGATAGATAGATAGATAGATAGATAGATAGATAGATAGATAGA
>JANCOA010000001.1:15518108-15529199 GCA_024363135.1 Leptodoras oyakawai | reverse complement strand
GTTAAGTCCATAACTCCACGTGTTCATTCATAGTTTTGATGCCTTCAGTGAGAATCTACAATGGAAATAGTCATGAAGATAAAGAAAACGCATTGAATGAGGAGGTGTGTCCAAACTTTTGGCCTGGACTGTACAAGTGGGCGGGGCGTTAGACAGCGCTCTGCTCGTCCGTGTGGCTCCAGTCGTAAACACTCCAAGGTTACGGATTAATCTGCTCTTGGAAAATTCCAATTTAAACAGCTTTTAATAACAAAGCCTGTAATCTTTATCCATGTCCTGGGTAGCAAGTCACCGATGCACGCCGTGTCCTGGATCCCAAATCTGTCTTTCACTAGATGGTGTCCACATTAACTCAGTCAGGCAAGAGCAGGCTGATAGATTTAATGAATGCAAATAAGCACGGCCTGATGAAATGCCTTCAGCTGTTGACAGTCATTAAGATCTGCACATCACGGCTATTTTTCCCTCCTCTCACATGGGAGTCATAACGATTGAAATGATTTGGCGCACTTCAAGGCATCATCACCGCTTCCTCAAATATTTTCCGGTCACGTCTGATTTATTATCCTTTTTCACACGCTTTCCTACATTCGTCAGCAGCGCTCGCTGTTTTGAAAGGTGCAGGGAAAAAGACACGGGTTGTGAATCAGCGAACTTCTCCAGCAGCATTAATATTTCAAACCCAGCGTTATTTTCATCCGTCATCTCCAACGAGCGAGCGAGGCGAGGCGAGCCTCTCGTTTCTGCAAATATACAGTTCCAGCCAGACAACACATCCATCTCTTGTTTCATCTTTTCGGCAGTAATAACCCGGCTCACCGCTACTACCTGAGCTCTGACCCTGTGACGGGACAGCTGTACGTATCAGACACCAACTCCAGGCGGATCTACCGGCCCCGGGTGCTGTCCGGGGAGGTGGAACCTCAGGCCAACGTCGAGGTTCTAGCAGGGACTGGGGATCACTGTTTACCTTTTGATGAGAACCAGTGTGGAGATGGAGGACCAGCATCTGAGGCCCTGCTCACAGCACCTAAAGGTACTAACCAGAACAAATCGAGACTATGCATGAAAAGGAAGGCTCTAATCGAATCTCACAACTTTCTGACCGTAATCAGATCTTCCAGAGTGGACTGGTAATACTTTAACTGATCACTGACCAGCAATCATACATCATCTACAGCATCTACAAAACCAGATCTTACACACAAGACACAGAGGTTTGGTGCTAATCAGATCTGAAAGGATCCCCCCAAATCCCTGACGTTTATTAATCTGAGGTTCCTCACAGGAACCAAGCAGCTAAGATCTAAAACCATTCTTACCAAATCATTAGTTATTGTCCTTAGAGATGCATCAACACTGATGATACACTGATGATGGTCTTCAGAGTCGGCGGCTCTGAGTTAATAATGGGAATCGTGACCTGCTACAAAACAAACCTCGACTGCTTGGATACCCATAAGCACGTACAGGAACTGCTGTACAGAGACGCAAACCCGCCCGGCTGACTTTCCTTCCACGTCCCAGCACTATTAAACTAACCAGAGTTCTGTACAGTGTTCCAAGCGAACTCTTAACCTTCTCGTCACAGCGCTCAGACTTTAATTACAAGTACTTGAGAAGGCACAAGCCATCAGCGCTCATTCACGACACTTAAACCTCCGTCACGTCTTGCTTAAAGAATCCGAATGATGTAAAACCGCCCATCTTCCTCACCTCAAGAGCAGGTGATGGATTTAATGAATGCAGATAAGCTCAGCTTGATGAGATCTCACCACCTGTTAGCAGATTGCATTTTAGATTGCTGCTTATCTTCACGGAGAACCCTGGAGAACGCTTCCAGGTTCTCAGAGGATCCTGAGGCTCTAATTAAACTTTACAGGATCCAGAACTAAACCTGAGCCCTCTCAGGTAGTGCACTGCATACAGCTTACATACAGGTCCAGATCTTCAGCAGATCCAGGTCCAGAACTCCTGCAGTCTGAAGATCCTGAGATCCAGGAGACCTTGGTGCACACGTCTGAGGGTTTGATATAGACCTAGTCTGTGTTTACAGCAGTCAAAACGCTCAGTACAACCAGAGCTAAAATACAAATGATAGATAGATAGATAGATAGATAGATAGATAGATAGATAGATAGATAGATAGATAGATAGATAGATAGATGTCTCAAAAATTCTATTATATTATTGACAAACCTTACATTTAAATATTAAAAAAATAAAAATATTAATAATAAATTAAGCAAAATAATAAATAAAACAATAAAAAAATCAGCTATGGGTGAGTCTTAAAAATCAGATAATCAGATCAGATAAACTATATAAACTATCTTTAACTGGATATCTGTTGCTCACTGAGCTCAGCAGTGTCACAGTTTCATTAATTGATGCAATAATCCCTGAATATTTTTTTTTATTATACATTTTACAGTAAACAGGAAGTAATAACTATAAACAAACTCACAATCATGGTAGTAACAGATAACTAACCACTTAATCTAATCACTTTTATTTCTTTATTAATGCGATTCATTCTGAGGCTCAGGATCAGACGTGGTGTGTGTGTGTGTGTGTGTGTGTGTGTGTGTTCTTTACAGCTGTGTAAGGTGTTATATACGAATAACATGAAGTCAAACGCATCACGTGTAGACTCTCTGCTTTCCACAGCTGCGACTCGCTCGTTTCTTTTCCTCTCGCAGGGATCGCCGTGGACAAAAGCGGTCTGATCTACTTTGTGGATGGATCAGTGATTCGCAGAGTGGACCACAGCGGCGTTATTACGACCGTCCTGGGGTCAAACGACCTGGCTTCGGCTCGGCCTCTCGTCTGTGACGCGGTTATGGCCGTCCAGCAGGTAGGGACAGAATGAGGTGTGAATAGTCCTAAATCCACACCATGCAATGATTTTATAATGGAGATGTTTATTAAAATGAGAATTCTGTTCTCTGCTGCTGGTCAGTGCAGACGTTCAGACTACAGACGTGTTTGTGGTGACTGTCAGGGGTTTGGGGTATAAACTGTGTGTGTGTGTGTGTGTGTGTGTGTGTGTGTGTGTGTGAGCTGTTCCAGTGTCTATACGTAGCAGCTTTATTTCTAGGAAACCCCATAAATACACTTTCAGTAAACACTCTTCTCCAGGATATTAGTACACATCAGACGTCTACTCTAATAATAAATCCCAGATGGTGATGTAGGTGTCAGCATTTCCGCTTCGTTCCAGGTTTCATTAGAATGGCCGACAGATTTGGCCATCAGCCCGACGGATAATTCTCTGTTCGTGCTGGACGGCAGTGTGGTGTTGCGGATTACAGAAGAGGGGCAGGTCAGCGTCGCGGCAGGTCGACCTCTTCATTGTCCGCTTCCTGTCACCGAACGTTTGGTCACAGAGACCCAGCATGCCACACACACTCATCTGGAGTCTCCCAGCGCCATCACCGTGTCCTTCAGCGGAGTGCTGCACGTCGCTGAAACGGACGAGCACAAGATGAGTCGCATCCGCAGCGTGGCTCCGAACGGCGAGATCACTCACCTAGCCGGGTCGCTCTCCGACTGCGACTGCAAAACCGACGTCAACTGCGATTGCTACCTGTCAGGAGACGGCTTTGCTAAAGACGCTCGTCTCAACGCGCCTTCCTCGCTCGTAGCTGCTCCGGATGGAACGTTATACATCGCTGACCTGGGAAATATCCGAATCCGAGCGGTCGGGATGAACAAAGCGCACCTGAACACCCAAGGGCTCTATGAAGTGGCCTCCACCGCAGATCAGGAGGTGTACATGTTTGACTCGAACGGAACCCACCAGCACACTGCTAACCTTGTGACTGGAGATTTTAAATACAATTTCAGCTACAGCAACGAAGGAGATCTGACCTCCGTGACTGATTGCCATGGAAACACGCTCCGCGTCCGGAGAGATGCTAATCGGCAGCCGGTCCGTATCGTAGCGCCTGATAACCAGGTGGTTTGGTTGAACGTTGGCTCGAACGGGGCGCTCAAAAGCCTGGGAACGCAGGGGCAGGACCTCGTGATGCTCACCTACCATGGCAACAGTGGTCTCCTAGCAACCAAGATCACCTCCAATGGATGGACCACCTTCTATGAGTGAGTTTGGAAAGTTTTTATGATTGTTTTCACTAGAATATGTTTATATCATTACACAAACCCTGAACAACTGTAGACAAGTATATAAACACAGCACAACAAGTAAGGAAATGTGTGTTTGGTGGAGTTATACCGTTGGGAAGCCTGTTCATTTCCCTTTTAAATGGAACCACATGTGTGAGGAATGTGGGTTGCACCCATGAAATCCTCTCTGCCGTTGACACACAGATTAATCTGCCATCGACTCGTTTGGTGTTTGGTGGACTGGATGATAGAAGTGTGAAGAAACAAGACATATTGGCAGTTTAACAATTTATTCATTTAACAAACAGGAGCCTCAGTAGCGTGTGGAAGAACCACACACAGCCACAACAGCCTGACACCTCCTCCTCACGCTGGTCACCAGTCTGCTCACACACTGCTGTGGGATGGCATCCCGTTCTTCACCCAGCGTTTGTCACAAGTCAGCCGGCGTGGTTGTGTTGGTCAGTCTGGCACGAACAGCACGCCTGATCCAAGCTGATCCCACAAGTCTTCAGTGGGGTTGAGGTCAGGACGGCTGCAGGCCATTCCATCCTCTCCACTCCCAGATTCTGGAGGTCGTCTCTGATAAACCCCGCTCTGTAGGGGTGAGTGTTGTCATCCTGAAGGATGGAGTTCGGTCCCAGACTGTGGAGATGTGGGATTGCCACTGGGTGCAGAATTTCATCATGCGCTGTTTGCCAACAGCAGAGAAGATTTGGTAATTTTTTCATGGGTGGAACCCACATTCTCAGCTCTGCTGCTCATCCTCACAAGTGTGGCTCCATTTAAAATGGAAATGAACAGGCTTCCCAACGATAAGCACTTTATGTCCTAATATTTCTTGTTATTTTGACTTAATAACTTATTAAACAAATTAACAAATAAAATTATAAACAAAATGTCAAACGATAAAATAATATATATAAATAATGAGATATCACAATAAAAATGAGATGTTTCCATTTACATTAAAATAATCTCATTATAACAGCCATGTAATATCTTTAAACAATTTAATAAGATACAAATGATGTTATATTAAGGACATACTATATCCTGAAACAGTGAGATAACCCACTACAAATATACATTTTTAAATAGTTGAGTTATTAAGTCAAAATTACAGGTGACTTCATTAAACCCAAACCCTGTTTCTGCTTCTGCTCTCCAACTCCAGCACTTAAAAATGGAGATGAATTAAAATAATGCAGGAGTGACTGAGCTGACAGATGTAATGTGATATTAAGTTGAAATCACTGCATTCTATCTTGAAGTAATGAGAGAACTCCCCGAAGCGTCGAACCATTTTATCAGCCTGCGTTTCCAGACGTGTGTATATACGTGACGCGTGTAGACGTGTTGGCTGGACACGATTTAAATTTGTCTCGCTTGTCCTTTTTTCCTCCGAGGCTTTTTGCTGATTCATAAATGACACGCTCATGCAGCAGGTTCGCTCATCTGAAAGTCCAAAATATTTCCTTTCTGGCTGTAAATGTCAGTTGAGTTTCCCCTCATGTGCCATGTCAGGAAGTTCTAAAATAAAGTGCTGACATCATACCATAAATAACTTTCTCTTGTAGTTATGACAGTGAAGGAAAGCTGACCAACGTGACGTTTCCCAGCGGGGTGGTGATCAGTCTGCACGGCGACGCCAGAGACGTCTCGGCGGTGGAAATAAAAAACTCGGAGAGAGAGGAAGAAGCCGGGATCGTGGTGAACAGATCGGCCATTCGGACCGTCCTCACGTTACAGCAGGGTGGGTTCAAATGTCATGTTCAGTCCCTACCACACAAAATGCCTTCTTAGAATCACGCTGCATGGATGAACATGTTTTGCTGAAGGTTATAGCATGGTGGTGTGGCATGGTGGGCCTGGCATGGTGGCCGTGACATGGTGGGCCTGGCATGGTGGGCCTGGCATGGTGGGTGTGACATGGTGGGCGTGACATGGTGGGCCTGGCATGGTCGCCGTTGCATGGTGGCCGTGACATGGTGGCCGTGACTTGGTGGGTGTGACATGGTGGGCCTGGCATGGTCGGCGTTGCATGGTGGCCGTGACATGGTGGGTGTGACATGGTGGGCCTGGCATGGTCGGCGTTGCATGGTGGCCGTGACATGGTGGGTGTGACATGGGCATGGCATGGTGGGTGTGACGTGGTGGCCATGGTATGATGGGCGGGGTATGATGGGCGGGGTATGATGGGTGTGGCATGGTGGGTGTGACATGGTGGGCGTGGCATGGTGGGCATGACATGGTGGGCGTGGCATGGTGGGTGTAGACTTGTAAGCTGAAGGAGACGTTACAAGTGATTTCCCACAGGAACGTCTTTGTGTAAAGAAAAGTAAATGTTTATGAATCAGATCACAGGGATGAGGTTCGGCCGGTTTAGGAGCTGAAATGTGGAATGTGGAAATGTGGGCGTGTCCTCGAGTCTGCATATTAAATCCAATAGGAAATCTACTTCCATGTGCAGTTATGAAACTTCTACAGGTTCAGAGATAGACATGAGCTCAAAGACTTCAGAAATCTTGTGAATGTTGAGTCACAGAGCTGCGTGTGTATCCACATGCCCATATATGGCCTCAGACACGCCCACATCTCAGACACGCCCAGCTGCGTGTGTATCCACATGCCCATATATGGCCTCAGACACGCCCAGCTGCATGTGTATCCACATGCCCATATATGGCCTCAGACACGCCCACTGTGGATTGAAAACCTAACTTCTTCACTTTCTCCTCGTCTTACACTGCCCTGATCGTCACCCCTGTTATCTGATCTGTAAATCTTTTCTTCTTTATGAGATTCCTGTCAGAATTCAGTAAATATTAAAGCGGGGTTGTTCTTTGTTGTACAGATCAGTTGAAGACGAGCTTCGTGGTGGGTTACGACAGCTCTCTGTGGGTTTTATACGCCAACGGGTTGAACACTCATTTCCAAACCGAGCCTCATATCCTGTGTGGCGCGTCGTCTCCTACGGTGGCTCGGAGGAACGTCACGCTTCCTGAAGACGCCGGACAGAACCTGGTGGAGTGGCGCTTCAGGAAAGAGCAGACTCGCTCCAAAGTCACCGTCTTCGGGCGCAAACTACGAGTGAGCGTCACGATTCTCATTCATGCTCAGTTTAGTTTATACTGATCCTGAATTCTGATTGGTCAGAATGTGATCAGCTACAAACCCCATTTCCAGAAAGGTTTGGAATTGAAGATGCTAATTGTTGATTAAATTGTATCTGATTGTAAAAACTGATTTAAAACTCAACTTCTAAACTCAGTTCAGTTTCTGTGAAGGAGGCTGTGTAACCGCGGTGTTCCTCGGCTCTTACAGGTGAACAGTCGGAACATCCTGTCTGTCGATTACGACCGCACGCTGAGAACCGAGCGGATTTACGACGACCACCGCAAATTCCTGCTGAAAATCAGTTATGATTTAACAGGACACCCCGCGGTGTGGACGCCGAGCAGCAAACTGCTGCTGGTGAACGTGACTCGCAGGAGCAACGGGCAGCTGAGCGCCATCCAGTGGGGATCTGTGTTACAGCGTGTAGAGCACGACGAGCAAGGGCGCGTTCGTACTCGAGTGTTTCCTGATGGGAAAGCGTGGAGCTACACGTACCTGGAGAAGGTAACTGTCGGGTTCTTTCACTGCTCTTCCATCGTTCTGAATTCTGTTCACCTCTAAACCAGTTCCAGTTGAAAATGTTTACATGTTTATTAACCTGCCCCCCCACCCCCACCCCACCTTCCCTTCCCCAGACCGCGGTGCTGATCCTGGCCAGTCAGCGGCAGTTCACCTTCGAGTACGACTCCGATGGCGAACTTTCAGCCGTTATCATGCCCAGCGTCGCCCGCTACACCGTGGAAACGATTCGCTCCGTGACCTACTACCGCAATCTGTATCATCCTCCCGAAAGCAACGCGTCTGTAGCTGTGGACTACAGCGAAGATGGACGGCTTCTCCGGTTGCTTCGGACAGGAACGGGACGTCGAGTGATTTATCGCTACCGCTGGAACGACAAACTAGCCGACGTCGTGTACGACAGCACGCGCGTCAGTTTCACGTACGACGAAACTCTCAGCGTATTAAAGACTGTGAACCTGCAAAGTGAAGGCTTCATCTGCACCATCAGATACAGACAACTCGGCCCCCTAGTGGACAGACAGATATATCGCTTTAGTGAAGACGGGATGGTGAGCGCACGGTTTGATTATGCATACGATGGGAATCTCCGCGTGAGCAGCATTCAGGGCGTGATCAACGAGACGCCTCTGCCTATCGACCTCTACCAGTATGACGACATTTCTGGAAAAGTGGAGCAGTTTGGGAAATTCGGTGTTCTCTACTACGACATCAATCAGATCATCTCCACCTCTGTTATGACTTACACTAAACATTTCGACGGCCACGGACGGATCCGGGAGATCCAGTACGAGCTTTTCCGGACGCTGCTCTTCTGGATCGCGGTTCAGTACGACGAAATGGGCCGAGTCACGTCGAGAGAGATCAAAGTCGGACCTTTCGCCAATGCTACAAAGTACAGCTACGAGTACGATGTGGACGGCCAGCTTCAGGCGGTCTACCTGAACAAGAAGCCAACATGGCGCTACAGCTACGATTTAAACGGAAACATCCACCTTCTTAGCCCAGCGGTCGGTGCGCGGATCCTCCCGTTACGCTACGACCTGCGCGACCGCATCACTCGGCATGGAGACCTTCAGTACGAGCAGGATGAGGACGGATTTCTGCGCCAGAGAGGAGCTGAAGTCTACCACTACAACTCGAATGGACGCCTCGAGCGCGTTTATAGCAAATCCGCTGGCTGGAACCTTCAGCACCGCTACGACGGGTTAGGGCGGAGGATTTCAACTAAATCCAGTTTGGGGCAGCATTTGCAGTTTTTCTATGCAGACCTGAGCTACCCGAGCCGCATCACACACGTCTATAACCACTCCAGTGCCGAGATCACGTCTCTGTACTATGACCTGCAGGGCCACGTGTTCGCCATGGAGATTAGCAGCGGTAAAGAGTTTTACATAGCTTGTGACAACACCGGCACGCCGTTAGCGGTCTTTGGGAGCGACGGAGGTCTTTTGAAGCAGATCCACTACACGGCGTATGGAGAAGTTTATTCCGATTCTAACCCGGATCTCCAGCTCGTACTCGGGTTCCATGGCGGTCTCTATGAACCACTGACCAAGCTCATTTACTTTGGGGAACGGGATTATGACATCATTTCTGGCCGCTGGACCTCTCCAGATATCACTTTATGGGAAACGATCGGGAAAAACCCAGCACCCTTTAACCTCTACACGTTCCGTAACAATGATCCCATCAGCAAAGTCCAGGACGTCAAAGAGTTCCTCACAGGTGAGGTGTGAAAGTTACGTGGTCTGACTGACAGAGCAGGGTGGGAAGTGCTGTTTTTCAGACAGGTGTTTGTCGTGTTTGTTTCCTGTAGATGTAAACACCTGGCTGGTTGTGTTCGGGTTCCATCTCCACAACAGCATTCCCGGATTTCCAGTTCCCAAGTCTGGAATGACTCGAGAGTCTTACGAGCTGACTAAGAGTAACGTGTGGGACAGTCTGCCGGTGAGTCTGTAGTCATTAATGTTTAGTTATGAGTGAAGAGTTGATGGAGCCTTAGCTGGGGATGTCCTGACAGTCATGACTGTATATGCTAATTCATTCTCATCAGCTCGCAATGCGCTCATGTTTACCTGGGGAAAGTTCCCGGGGTTCAGAGTCGGGTTACTGATCATCTCCCGTCTCCTTTGCAGGCTATCGGAGTTCAGCAGCAGGTCCTGCGTCAGGCTAAAGCCTTCCTGGCGTTTGAGCGGATGCCGCAGCCTCGCAAACCGACCAAACCCTGGATCTGGTTTGCTCCTAGCGAGTCTCTGATTGGCCGGGGCGTCATGATGGCGCTGTACAAAGGCATGGTGATAACCCGCGCCATCAGCATCGCTAACGAAGACTGCATCAAAGTCGCTAACATCCTCAACGGAGCGCTGTACCTCAGAGATCTGCATTTCACTTTGGACGGACGCGACACGCACTACT
Organism: Leptodoras oyakawai; assembly: GCA_024363135.1. Lineage (NCBI taxonomy): Eukaryota > Metazoa > Chordata > Actinopteri > Siluriformes > Doradidae > Leptodoras > Leptodoras oyakawai. Next base: position 15,519,014 of record JANCOA010000001.1, on the reverse strand, counting down.
TTGTAAAAACTGGAGCTCCGGAGACGGACCTGGCTGCACTTCGGCTCGTGACGGGGAACAAGCAGCTGGAGAACGGCATCAACGTGAGCGTGTCTCAGTCAACGGCTGCGATGGGCGGACGCACGCGGCGCTTCGCTGACGTGGAGCTGCAGCGCGGTATGCTAACCCTTCACGTGCGCTACGGAGCCTCTCTGGATGAGGAGCGGGCGCGCGTGCTGGAGTTAGCGCGACAGAGGGCGCTGGCGAGCGCGTGGGCGCGGGAGGCTCAGTGCATACGGGACGGAGAGGTCGGGACTCGTCTGTGGACGGAGGCAGAAAAGAGGCAGCTACTGAACGGAGGACGAGTGCAGGGATATGACGGATATTACATCCTGTCTGTGGAGCAATATCCAGAATTATCTGATAGCATGAACAACATACAGTTCCTCAGACAGAACGAGATCGGAAAGAGGTAGCAGAGAACTCTTCAGTACGCGGGATTATTTATATGCACATATACGGTCAGGTTCTAAAGACTGAGCGCACCACCACCACGCCTCACTAATGAGCAGTATGTACGTGCACCGCTCACGTCTGTACACGTCTGTACACGTCTACTGATGACTCCGCCCCTTCTGCTACATAGTCCAGGGTTTTTAGAGTTTAGGACACGTTGCGGTAACGGTGTCATGCTAGCAATAACAGGAATAACGCTGATTATCGTAGCGACAGAATGATAGAGATCTGATGTTGTGTCTTTGAAACCTGACTTCATGTCATTCATGGTGGTGATGTCAATGAAATCAGAATGGATTAGCGCAGCAGGTGGATAAACGCTCCAGAACAAAACAAGTCAGTCAGTCAGTCATTATCTGTACCGCTTATTCCCAGTTACGGGGTCACGGGGGAGCCGGTGCCCAGCCGGCA
>JANCOA010000001.1:15172542-15186705 GCA_024363135.1 Leptodoras oyakawai | reverse complement strand
GTGGCTTACCCATCCTATGGAGGGTATCAATGATGGTCTTCTGGCCAGTTGTTATGTCTGCAGTCTTCCCCATATTCTTGCTTTACTTCCTTTTCCTCTCTGCTAGAACTGAATACAACTAGTGTTTTTATGGCAGTGCCCCTCCCTAACACCCCTCTAACCTCATAATCTTTCTGCTCAAGGAACTCAAATCAACCCATGCCTTCTGTTCTGCCGCCCCTTGCCTGTGGAATGCCCTCCCTGATCGTCTGAGCATACCTCAGATGATTGCAAGTTTTAGTATGGGACTTGAACATTTCTTTTTAGCAGAACTGTTAAACCATGGATTGCTGCTATTTTTTAGGAGGTTTTATATTGTTTTTTTTATCTCTTGTAGTGATGATTTTATAGCAGTTTCAGATTTGTTTAAAATGTTAAGTGCATTACAAAATAAATTTATTATTGTATCCTTCTTGTTGGCTTGAACCAATCTTGAGCCAAGCCATTTGGCACCAGCAGCCATTCCATGGTCAGAGTGACCAAGATCACATTTTTGTATATGTATCTCACATGTTTCTGTGTGACTTTATGCATTACAGTGCTTCTATATCCTTAAATCACTGCATGATTGAAAGTGCTCAGTGCGTATATTTAGGGAGTTAAATTACATTACTCATTACTTACTTAAAACACAGGATAATAGTCACTTGGTAATTTGTGTCGTCATTTAGAAAGTTTTCAAAAATGTAAAAAAAGTCTTCAGATGTTTAGTATTCACAGACTTGAGATTTCAAGTCATCAGATTTTATTTGTACAACAAACTAATAAACAAAATGCACATATTGTCTACATTTCATTATTACAAAAGAAAATCTGGTTAAACTAACAGAAATTAAATGAAGCAATAAAGCAAGGGGGTGCCTTAGCAATCATTTGCATTGATTCCTGGTTTGTAAGATGCCTGCAAGGTTCTTCTAGCCATCTCAAGAACTCCCTCCTTGGTTTTGTTTCCCCCAATGAAGCCATTGGCATGAACAAACACACAATCAGGGATTCCACTGCACTGGGACAATTCATTGCCCCTAAGCCCACGCCATTCCTCCAGAAGTGACAGCCTGTATAATGAGTGGATAAATAAACAACTGGTGAATTACAGGACACATGCCAGAATACCTTCATCAAAGTGACAATTCCATAGAAAATTTGATAAATTATATAGCCAAAACTATGTGAACACCTGACCATTACATACACATGTGGGTCTTTACCAAATTGTGCCCAAAAAGACTGAAGTGTCTAGAATATCCGTTTGCTATAGGATTATGATGTCCCTTTACGGGGGAATTAAGGGTCTCAAATCTGTTCCAGCTAGACAACTTTCCTTTGCAGGTTTTCAGATCAATCAGTATATAGTTTTATTCTGGAGCTAAACTATGATACACATTACACATTTTAATATAGCATTTCTTTAAAATTTTCGTGTGTAAAATGTCCATAGCCATTCTCCAAAATCTAGAGAAAAGCATTACCAGAAAAGAGGAGATTATTATAACATTAAATCTATAACCAGATGTTCAACAAGAACATATGGGTGTGATTGGTCAGGTTTTCACATTTGCCAGTATTTATTGATTATTATTTATTATAGTAATTATTATTACTACTACTATTATTATTTAGTAGTTGTAGACCAAACCATATATACTTAGAGATATTAAACTTGCTCTAATTTACTAAAACATCTGTACTCATGATTCGTTACATTGATTCACACAAAATTAGGCTTCAGAGGCATACATGTGGCAAGATTCCTAAGCATAAACTGGACCACGATCCTGCTTAGGGGATGGAGCTAAAATCAGATAATGGTTTCTCAGGAACAGCAAGTACATCTATCTGTATTTTGGAATGGTACATGCATCTTCTAACCATTAGTAGTTTTTCATGATGATCTAATTAATATCTAAATAAACAGGCATACCCCAACAGTCAGCTTTCAACAAACATTTTTAATTTCCAAAAAATTACTCAGAAGTGTATGACCATAATTAGCAAAAAGATAGAGATTTTTAAATAGGGGCACCAGCAGCTTTTGTTAGGTGTATACAGGGTATGTTGCTCCAAAAACTGTATGTAGCTTTCAGCATTAATGGTTCCTTCACAAATGTGCAAGTTAGCCATGCCATCAGTACTAACACACCCCATACCATCAGAGATGCTGGCTTTTGAACTTTGCACTGATAACAATCCAGACAGTCCTTTTCCTATTTGGCCCAGAGGACACAACATCCATGATTTCCAAAAAAACAATTTGTAATGTGGACTCGTCAAACCACAGGACACTTTTCCACTTTGAGTCAGTCCATCTCAGATGAGCTTGGGCCCATAGATTTCCCCAGATTCTCTGAAACTTTTGATGATATTATGGACTTTAGATGATGAAAGCCCTACATTCCTTGCAATTGCATGCTGGGAAACATTATTCTTAAAATGTTGGACAATTTGCTCACACAGTTGTTCATAAAGTGGTGAACTTCGTTCCATCCTTGCTTGTGAACCACTGAGCCTTTCGTGTATTCTCCCTTTATACCCAATCATGACACTTACCTGTTTCCAATTAACCTGTACACCTGTTGAATGTTCCAAACAGGTGTTAACTGAGCATTTCTCAACTTTCCCAGTCTTGTTGCCACTGTCCCCAAATTCAAAATGAGTGAACATTTGCAAAAAGCAATAAGGTTAATGTTTGAACATTAAATATCTCGGCTTTGTAGTGTATTCAATTGAACATGGGTTGAAAAGGATTTGCAAATTGTATCCTGTTTTTATTTATGTTTCATACAACATCCCAACTTCATTGGATTTGGGGTTGTATTTGATCTGGAATATCGTAGCTGAAAAACTGCACTGGTTATTGCACAAGAATATTTCATAGGAGTATTGCACAGTGCGAGTTATTTCACAGGAATATTGCTTTGGTGTATATACATGTTCTAATGGCCCAGGGGAAAAAGCGGTTTGTAAGTCTTGTCCAGTGCAGTATTGAGACTGTGTCTTTTCCCCGAGCTGAACAAAAAGTACAAATATTTAGAAAGTTTGTTTTAGTAACCCAACTAACCTAATTAATGTACTATGTATAACAGAAACATGGATTAAACCAAATGAGTATGTAGCACTAAATAAAGCTAGTCGTCTGGGATATGGTTATATACAGTACAAACCCATTCCAAAAATGGATTTGAAATATGGATAGAATATAGTGGAAAAGTTTATTAATTTCCATAATTCCATTCAAAAAGTTAAACTTTCATATATTATAGATTCAGGGCCAAAATGTAAACGATTTCAAGTATTTGTAATTTGGGCTTCCAGCTCATAAAACCAGGAATTAAAAAAATTTGAATACTGTGGAGTATAACATAGGATAAAACTGCTAATGCAGCAAGCTGGGAAGCTGAAAAATTGCATTCACACACCAATGCAACATCCAGATGTACTATTATTACTACTTGGTCACAATGCCTCAATAATGTGTTGCTCACATCATCTGCCATCATCATCCAGAGATATGAAGTGGTCATGTGAATGTATCGAGGAAAAAATAGCACACAACACTTACTGGTGTAATACGCAGTACAATGTAGGCAATTTCAAATATTGGCAAAAGCTATTATCATAAGGAACCTGCTTACAGAGATTAGCTGGTTAGTAAGCTAGCTTTCATACTCTCTCAGCAGCAATTTTCATTTGCATGCACTACTGAACTACTGGACAACACCAACATGAATAACCAGTTTCTGTTTTAGGACTTCTGCTGTAGGACCTTCAACCCCTTCCACAAACAATTTGCAAACCTAAGGTTGATGTTCTTGTACTCTGATGATATACATACTTTCATAAGCACTTTGAGATTTTAAACTAAAGAACTACACAATGATCATGATTATTTATTATATGATTATTATTTATCTCACATCTAAATCACTCATTGTTAACGTAACTATTACTGATCAAGAGTTTAGTGTACTGTGTCTAACAGAAACATGGATTAAACCAGATGAAAATGTTACAGAAATGAGTAGTCCAGGATACAGTTACATACATCAGCCTCGTCTAACTGGTAGAGAAGGAGGCACAGTTATTTATAATGATAATCTAAACATCTCACAAAAACGTGGACATAAATTTGATGCGTTTGAAGTGCTGTACAGTAACATACATTGCCACTAAAACCAAGGCTGCCCAGTCAATTCCTCTAATTATTATTTACAGACCCCCAGGGCTGTATTCAGAATTTCTTTGTGAATTCGCAAATTTCATCTCAGACCTGGTAGTTTCTTTAGACAAAGCATTAATTGTTGGAGACTTTAATATTCATTTTGATCTACAAGATCCTCTAAGAACAGTGTTTATGTCCATTCTAGACTCAGTAGGAGTAAATCAGAATGTAATAGGACCCACTCACAATGGTGGTCACACACTCGATCTAATATTAACATTCGGACTGAATATAGAAAATGTAGTTACACTTCCACAGTCTGAAGCTGTCTCAGATCATTATCTTATCTCATTTAAAATGTGTCTTGGTCACAATATATGCTCATTGCCACAATACTGCATTAAACGAACACTCACATCTCCCAGAATTATCAAGTCTTGCTGTCTGGATGTTCCAGTAAGTGTATAAACAAACTCCAGTTAGTTCAGAATGTGGCTACCAGAGTCCTTACTAGAACCAGAACATACAATCACATCACCCCCATCTTATCTGCACTGCATTGGCTTTCAGTCAAATTTTGCATTGATTATAAAAACTACTATTACCCTTTAAGGCACTAAATGGTCTCGCACCGCAGTACCTGAGCAAACTTTTAGTCTATTATGATCCTCTGCGCCTACTTCGATCAAAAGGTGCAGGCTCTTTATTGATACCACAAATATTGAAAACCACAGCAGGGAGCAGAGCTTTCTCTTACAAAGCCCCACAGTTATGGAACAGCCTTCCAATTAGTGTTCAGGACTCAGACTCAGTGTTTAAGTCTGGGCTGAAAACTTGTTTGTTTAGTCAAGCCTTTTGTCATTAGCTCTTCTCTTAGGTAAAGGCGCACATCTGGAGGGTTCGTAGGCATAGTTTTCTGGTAAACTGGGATGTTTGGATGCTGTATTTCTTTTTCCCCCACCTCTCTCTTCCCCACCCCTCTTACAGTTGAGCTACATAATGCAACACCAGAGATATCAGATACAGGATACAAGACTCTCCTGCTGAGGACGGCCTTGCATGGATGATGCGATGAGCACCGTGAGGGACAGCCTAACGTTGCTCTTAGAAGCCGTGAACTTCACTCTGCAGTTGATGAAGGCAGCCTTCCTATGACGATGACTAGAAGAAGTTTATATCTCCAACAGTGTGGACTTTGTGAAAAAATTTTTTATCAGTTTACCGGTTAGTTACATTGTTAATGCTTTGTTTGTTTGTTTCTTAACTATATAGCACTGAGTTATAGTAGGGATTATTTGTTACTGTATTAACCAGCGTCACCCAAATGAGGATGGGTTCCCTCTTGAGTCTGGTTCCTCTCAAAGTTTCTTCCTCTTATCATGTGAGGGAGTTTTTCCTTGCCACCATCGCCACCGGCTTGCTCATTAGGGATAGCTGTTGGGGAAAAGGCCTATAGGCCATGTCCTGATTTCTTGTCTTTGTAAAGCTGCTTTGAGGCAATGCCCTTCGTTAAAAGCGCTTTAGAAATAAAATTGAATTATTATTTTATTATTAGCAGCAGCATTAGATTTAAATGTATGGCTATATTTCTTCACATCTTTACTGGCTGAGCAAATCTCCAATTGAGTGCCCTAAATATAGTTACATGTTCATACTTAAGAATACCAAAATTCAGCTTCACATCTATGAATTGAGGTTCACCTGTTGTGGAATGTGTTGAGTCCTGCTGGCACACACTGGATTCTCCACTGCCCATTTTGGTCTACATATAGCACAAACTTGATTGCTATATCCAGTTTAAGTTCTTTTTCCAGGGAGAAGAGGTGTTCTTTCCAAGGGCACCCACTTTGAGCCAACACAACTATCTCTCCACTGGCATCCACCTACGTATGAGCAGATGTCTTAGGAATAAGCATTAATTGTGAGAAATCTTTTCACTGAACATCATATGCTGAAAATAATAATTGCAATTCTTGGTTACCTGATGCCTTGTCTGAATAGCAGCCTCCACTACCACTCGTGCTGGGAGCCATGCATTTTGATAGTAGTGCAACCGGTTTAAGAATTCTGCTCCGACCAGGGCAATGGCTTTGTTAAAGCCCTCCTATATAACAAAATAAAAATGTAACACATGTAGTGGAAAGCAAGCACTAGAAATGCAGGTACTATGACTATAAATTTAATTAATCGGTCTAATAAAATGATCAGTTTAATAAGACAATCAGCCTCATAAAATATTTGCTTTCATAATGTACAATTGTAAGTAGATTTAGATTTACAAATTTTATTTCAAACTTTAGTATAAATCACAATGTGTACTGGTAGAAATAATAAAAAATGACTAGTTTAGTTAACAGTTTGGTTTCTTGCAGTATCAAAGTAATAACCAAAAGGCAATACATATTCAATAAAATGGAATTTACTGAAATATAGAAAGAGTAATTACTAAAAAACTCATTTTTAGTAAGGACAGAAAAAAGGAAAATCATTCTATATGGGAGAGAGAGAGGGAGAATGCAAGTGTGTGGCAGCCCAAGAGCTTGGATGTCCTTGTGAACTCATGGAAATATATTACCATGTTTATTTCACAACCATAGCTCCTGGTAAGTGGAACAGAAAGACAACAGCTAATAGCAAACAGCCAATCCTTGTGGGTGCATTTTCAGCCCAACCTCACTAATGCTCTGGGCTGAAAGGCACAAATTTCCTAGCCACATTCCAAAATCTAGTGGGAAAACATGACCTGAAGAGTGTCAGGTATTATAACAGTAAAGGGGAACAAAATTTATAATATAATGTGCAACAAGCACAAACACATGGTCTGATTGGTCAGATGTCCGCATAATTTTGGCCATACAGTGTGGGTTAAGAAAATTGGTATACTCCAATGTAATTCCAACATTTCTGCTAAACAGTTGTGTACCCAAATCATGATAGGAGTGAAATTTGATGGAATTTGGAAGGAAACGCTAGGTTAACATTTACATTTATTCCACATGGCACCCAGCGCAACTAACAGACAAAAAGGGACATGGGTGTAAGCATGCAGTTTGGGGCTGGCAAAACATTTGATCAGACAGATAAATGTGTGTGTATGTGTGTGTATGTGTGTGTGTGTGTGTGTGTAAACACATAGTTAGTAAGGGTGCTCAGACTGGTGATGGTATGTATGTGAGCTATTGGTCAAGCAGAATTACAGAAGACTGATTTGCCTTTCAAACATTCTTCAGGAATGAATATGACAAAAAAAAAAGGGACAAAAATGGTTGTGGCGGTTAAGTGTGTTAAGTCCAAGGGGACTCCGGTCAGAGAAGTTTTAAAAGAACTGTTAACAGAACATTCAAAGTTGACAATGAACAAAAACAAAGTATAAATGAGATTTCCCATTTCCCTTGCTAACCTGTGTGTCTTGGCAGTCACTGTTCCACCATGGGTTAAGATGACCGACACGAGCACTAAGAGTGGTGCTAACAGTATAACGTGCCTCTCCATCATACTGAGAAATCCCATTATCCACAGCATCCACTTCCTCCACAAAGTTCTCATACATCTGAAAGAAAAACAGTCAGCAGGTTAACTATTCATTTTATGTCTATATATGTGTATTAAGATCATTCTTCTGTAATTAGTAATAGTTTTACTTGTAAAGAATTAGACTAATATGCATTCCATGGAGAATATTAAAGTATTAGAGATGCTCATCCAAATGTTAGAGAGGACCAGAAATAAATAGACAGACAGAACTTTATTAATCCTGAAGGAAATTGCAGTGTAACAGTACTGGGACATATATTTGCACATAAACTTACATATATTAAACAGACATAAAAATAAACAGACATGAATTAAAAACAGTATATACAAGATAGAAATAAAAGTATATATATATTAGCTATGTTTACTGTGGCAGTGGGTGCGGGATCAGGCACGGATCTGGTGGGAGACGGAGCTGGGGAGCAGCAGAAAAGGTGAGCACTTGCACCTGCTCCTAATTTCCAGAGTCTAATTACCTTCTGACTCTCCCTCTCTGTGTGCACGCATGTGCATTTGTAATGGGCAGGAGTTCAAGGGCAGCGGGAGAGAGCTTATGAGAGGGTCATAACGACAGAGCAGTGGTGAAGCTCAAGTTTAAGTTCAAGAACTGAAAAGCCATCATCACCTTTCCCTGACACTTCCCAAGATGGACGCAGGGGCCTTCCTTGAGCTATTTGATCAGTCTGCGGAGCCTTGGGGCTGGCAGGAAGATCAGTTGGCCAACTGCCTCCTCCTGTTCCTGTCAGGGGATGCTCAGCTGCCTGCCACCAGCATCCTGGAGTAACTGACCCTCGGGTCAGCAATCATGCACCAGGTCGGCCGGTCGACAGAATACTGGAGATGCTTCCGCTCGCTAGATTACAGCGAGGCCGGCCCTTCGTCTTTAACCAGCAGCTGCACGAGCAGGTGGTACTGGAACATTCTTGCCAAGCTGCTGGCGGGAACCATGGAGTGGGTCCACCGCCTGGCTTCTCTGGAGGAGACCGTCACATTGGCAGAGAACCAGGTGTTGGCATTTCTGGGGATGGAGGAATCCCCCCACCATCTCTTCTCTCTTCTCCTCTTCTCCCCCTCCTCTCGTCCCAGTTGTGCAGTGGTGGGGGCCAACTCCCCCAAAATCGGCACCCAGGACCATATTCCCTGTCCCTCCCCTGTTCCTTCTGTGTTGTCCCCATAGGTCTGGGACGTCAACCCCATTGGTGCAGGAAGGAAGCCTGGGCTGGGATGCTGGCGCTGTAGAAAGGCTCATTATAATCCTGTGGTGGGACATTTAGGACAGGATAAAACACTCCATCTTTGTTGGCCAGGCAATAACAGGGATGTTCGCAGGTGGTGTGTGACATGTCACGAATGTCAGCTGGTGAATCCACTGGCCACCCCAAAAGCACCATTGTGCCCTCTTCCATTAATCAAGGTCCAATTTGAAAGAATTACGCTTAAAAGATGGACCTTGTTGGGCCTTTAGAATGGTCAGCACGTGGCTACCGCTTTGTGTTACTCCTTGTAGACTATGCAACGTGAAACCTGGAAGCAGTGCCACTTTGTGACATCTCAGCATGCAGTGTTGTGGCGGCACTCTTCAGTGTGATCTCCCGGGTTGGGCTCCTGGGGGGAGGCTTTGTCCACGGTGGTTCCCGAGAGGAAAAAGCTGGGACTGGAACTACATTTTTAATTGGCAGAAGAGTTTATTCCGGTCCTGACTGACCGCCACCTCTCCTTCTCCCAGGCTGCCAATGTTACTGCAGTCTTGTACTGTAGTTACTATAAACTGCTCTGTTTCAGAATATAGCTGTTATTCAGCAGTAATTTTCATGGGAGTTTGCCCAACCAGTTCACGTGTGTTATGTGGATCTGGAGAAGGCATTCGACCGTGTCCCTCGGGTTATTCTGTGGGGGGTGCTCCGGGAGTAGCCAGAAAGGATAAGTACAGAGAAAAGGTCTGTGCTCACCACCTGCAGAACCACTCCTTTATAGGAGTTGTCTTGCTCATTTCTACCTATTGTTTATTCCATTTGCACAACAGCAGGTGAAATTGATTCATCAATGATACAAATATCAATATATATACTACTCTTCATTATGTCAAAGTGTCATTTTGTCAGAGTTGCCACATGAAAAGATATACTTAAATATCTGCAGAAAGGGTTTACTCACTTTTGTGATGCACTGTAAATTTTATGCTAGGGGTTTCCAATGTCTGAATGGCTCAAACTTTGCTTCTGTGTTGATAAGACTTACTTGCAAGCAAGGCCTGCGATAATATGCAAAATCAGTAATTGTGCATTGTAAAGCTTCCAGGTAAACAATTTGGCTCAAGCGGTTTTCCAGACCAAATCCTGACCATTTTGGTCAAAGTCAGACAAACTATAATAAAGTTTCAGTGATATGACTCAGAAAACCCATACTGATACACATTTGATCAATGTGTTACAGACACATAGGGACAAAATGTCAACTTTTGTGATAAATATTTATTTTCTGATTAGGTTTGATTATGATAAGACCCAATATTATGTGATTAATATATGTGATTAAGGACTAGTTTGAAAAGTGCAAAGTATTAGTCCTTCTGCATAGAATTGTGGGTATCCAATTGTATTTTCCTATGTGAAAATATATAGGAGTTATACATTTTTCTGGAATAGTGCCCGCTAGTGACCAATTCCCATGAAACTTTAATACGCCTTAGAGTGTGTGTACGTGCACATACCACTCAAGTTTCATGTGGACTGATCAATACTAAGGCTGTCAAAACTGTGCTGAATCCTGATTGTATGGTATCCGCCATTTTGTAGATAATGCATCACTTATAGACCCTGCCATACTTGCATATAGAAGCTTTACACAAGTTTCACATGAATCAGACGATCTCAATAATTATTTATTTTCTGATTAAGTCTGATTATGACAAGTCTTAACATTGTGATTAAGGTTTCTTCCTCATTAATGTGATTAAGGACTAATTAAAAAAGTGCTAATTCTATCCAAGTAATGAATGCAAAAAATCCTATACATTTTTGCAAAGCACTTATAGTTGCAAAGTTTTAAGACTCCTTTACAAAAACCAATAAAAGAAACACCATGTACTCCATATGAGAAACATCTCCATTGTTATAACTACATTACCACACTGATACAGAGCCTTGCAAAAGTATTCATACCCCTTGAACCTTTCCACATTTTTTCACATTACATGCACAAACTAAATGTATTTTAATGGGATTTTATGTGACAGACCAAAACAAAGTAGCAAGTAATTGTGAAGTGAAAAGAAAATGATAGCTTTCAAAATGCTTAATGAATAAAAATGGGAAAAGTACATCCCCACAGCATGATGGTTCCACCACCATGTTTCACAGAGGGGGTGGTGTGTTCAGGGTGAAGTGCTGTGTTAGTTTTCTGTCCCATGAAAAGATGTACTTAAATATCTGCAGAGATTTGAGGGGTGTACTCACTTTTGTGATACACTGTACATTTGTAGCATTCTGTGTGTTCCCAAGGATCATACTCTAACCTTTTCCACAATTTATTTTATTTTATTATATTCTGGACCTCATATACTTGAGTCTGCTGATTCCTAACATGAAGCCAGCAGCTCCCATTAAAAACCTTTAACCATTAGATGGAAACCCATACCATGTTAGCCAAATCAATATGCCAGATTGCCTCATACTTCAAGATAGGAAGTGAAGGGTGCAAGATAAAACAAGCAAATCTCTGGGACAAACCTCTGTCAACACTAATCTCGACAGCCTGAGTACTGATATGGATGTGCATTGGGCAAAATATGTGGTAAGAACCTGTGGGAACATCAGCTGAGAAAATGTGGAATCCACTGTAGGCCTGGGCTAGAGATTGTTGAAAGAAACAGTGACAGGCCTAATACTTCCTCCTTTAACAGCACCTTTAGCATAAATGTAACAGCCCTAGGTTGTGTACGTCACACAAAGAGCTACTACAGCTGCTAGAGCACAAAGTTCCAGCTAATTTAATGCGTCATAGAATAATCTCCTATAACCAGCACACATTCAACACACTTCACAGCAGGTGCCTCAATGAGTAGAGCAAACTACTCAAACTACTAATAGGAGACAGTGATGTTCCTATTGGCAAAACTTAGCTTTAGCCTTGGCTTTGGCAGATGAAACACCACTCATTTGTCCTATTGTGATGGCTCTGATGCTGGAGCTGCTGGCTCATTTTCTCCACCTTAGGCACTACAGAAGATAATCTATACCAGGGGTCTTGAACTGAATCCACAAAGGACCAGTGTGGGTGCAGGTTTTCTTTCCAACTAAGCAGGAGCCACACCTCATTCCACCTGTGTTTAATCAATGAATCTAATCACTGCATCTTGACTTTCAGTAGTGTGTGTAAATTCTTTGTGGATTTAGTTCAACACCCCTGATCTATACCCTTCTCCATATCACAAGTCATCTCCACCATCTGGATGCACACCTTTAATTCTACAGTCCTCTGTCAGAATGCCTACTAGTTTATATTTGTCATGGAATTACACCTCTCAGCATGTGCTGTGCCTCTCGGCCACCCCACAACTTATGGAGGAAGTAATCCTCTCTATTTTTAACTGGACATTGCTCTGCCTTCTGGGTTCAGAGAAGACATCAGAGAACATCGTTGTGCCTCCATGCTCCACTATGGACACTGTGGCACTACCTACTGCGGACTTTAGAAGACATCTTTGTCCCATCTGGTATGGACTTTGCAGGTGACACTGTCTTCTCCATTTGGGAAAAAATATTTTGTAGACTTTAAAGGGACAAAACTCTCAAATGTGTCAAGTTTATTTGCAGTTAACATTAATATTAGTCTGTAGAGTCCAATTGTAAGACAATGGATGGTGTTGGTCCACACTAAGTCAATATGGCATAAGAAGACTCAAGTTCAAGTTTGGACCTCTGTTTTAGGCATGATCTGCCCTGCGTGCACAACTTCTAAACAGAGCTTAAGTCACAAGTTCAGATGTCCAAGGTCTGAATATCATTGGGCACAATAGGGTCATATGGTCAAACCTAAATGACCAAAGATCTAAATCTACAAAATATACACTAATACTTTATTTCACACATTATGTTTTAAGAAATGTAAAGATATGTTTTATGAAATTAACCTTATCATAGAGGATCTCTAGCTGCTTGGAGTCCTGAGCCAAGTGTGTAAGATGAGAAAGTATTTGATGACCAAAGTGAAGGTACACCAAACCTGCTGAGCTCAACTTGGTTACCCATGGCTTTTCTGGGCATAAGCTGTTGAAGGTGTCCTCAAAGGACCTGGGGAAAAAAACAGGAGCCATATTTACAATAAAGCATATATTATTGCCAGGAGCTCTCTTTGGCACTAAAATTTAATAAGTAATGTGCACTCCTTAAAACAGGTGTAATAACACCATCTATACAATACAACAGAGTACAATACAATAAGAATCTATACAATACAATAAAGTAACAAGGTTTATTTTAAATAAAGGATATTAAAAAAAAATCCAATATTTGCTATAGATAGTGTACAGAGTAAGTGGTCACCACGTTTTAATAAATATAAAATGTCACCTTGTCAAACTCTTTTCACCGTAGCCCTTCTTGTCATACAGTGGGGGAAAAAAGTATTTAGGCAGTCACCAATTGTGCAAGTTCAACACCCTCCAAAGGTTTTCTATGGGGTTGAGATCTGGAGACTGGCTAGGCCACTCCAGGACCTTGAAATGCTTCTTACAAAGCCACTCCTTTGTTGCCCTGGCACTGTGCTTGGGATCATAGTCATGCTGAAAGACCCAGCCATGTTTCATCCTCAATGCCCTTGCTGATGGAAGGAGGGTTGGACTCAAAATCTCACAATATGGTATGGTGTACTTTGGGTGCAACTCAGCATTCACTCTCCTCCAAACACAACGAGTTGTTTTTATACCAAACAGTTCTACTGTGGCTTCATCTGACCATATTACATTTTCCCAATACTCTTCTGGAACATCCAAATGCTCTCAAGCTAACTTCAGACGCACCCAGATATGTACTAGCTTAAACAGGGGGACACGTCTGGCACTGCAACATCTGAGTCCCTGGTGGCGTACTGCGTTACTGACAGTAGCCTTTGTAACGTTGGTCCTAGCTTTCTGCAGGTCATTCACTAGGTCCCCCCATATGGTTCGGGGAGTTTTACTCACCATTCTTGTGATCATTCTGACCCCATGGGCTGAGATCTTGCATGGAGCCCCTGATCAAGGGAGATTAGCAATGGTCTTGTAGGTCTTCCATTTTCTGATTATTGCTCCCACAGTAGATTTCTTCACACCAAGCTGCTTGCCTATTCAGTCTTCCCAGCCTGGTACAGGTCTATAATTTTGTTTCTGGTGTCCTTCGACAGCTCTTTGGTCTTCACCATAGTGGAATTTGGAGTGTGACTGTTTGAGGTTG
>JANCOA010000001.1:15146020-15157001 GCA_024363135.1 Leptodoras oyakawai | reverse complement strand
AGGAAACCGGAGTACTCGGAGTAAACCCACGCAGACACGGGGAGGACATGCAGACTCCACACAGAAAGGACCCAGACTGCTCCACCCAGGGATTGAACCCGGGACCTTCTTGCTGTGTGGCGACGGGGAAGAACTTGAAAACAGTAATTAAGTTGAGGAAGTATATTCATTTTTAGAACATTAATTCGACCAAAAAGCGAGTTTGGGAGAGAAGTCCAGATCCGCAAATCTTGCTCGATTTTGGCCCAAAGTGGTGGGTAGTTGGCGTTGAATAAGTAATCCAATTTGGGTGTAATAAATAAGCCTAGATATCGAAATCCTGTATCTGTAATTCGGAAAAGGGATAACAGTCGTGCATTGTCTCTTTGTGGGATATTTATGGGTAAGGCCAGTGATTTGCAGTGATTTACTTAATGTTATAGCCAGACAGTTATGTTATATAATGTTATAGCCAGCTATAGTCTGATATCAGGTCTATGATAGACCTGATATCACAGAAACACTCAGGTCAGATAAATATAAGAGGACATCATCTGCATAGAATAAGAAGTCCCAGTGGACCCTGTCAAAAGCTTTTTCAGCATCTACAGAGACAATCAGTGCCGGATCCGTGCTTCTGCTGAGATAGTCTATGATATTGAGAGCCCGACGCACGTTATCTGATCCATATCTTGATCTCACAAATCTTGTTTGATCTGCATGTATCAGCTGTGGAAGTAAACCATCAAGTCTTTGGGCCAGTACTTTAGCAACAATTTTGAAGTCTGCATTCAGGTCTATAAGAAGAACATTCTAATGGGTCCTTATCTTTCTTATGTAGTAAGCAGACGGAGGCCGTTCTCCACGAGTCCGGTATAGCATTGTGTTCGTAAATATGGTGGAATACAGGTATAAGGATTGGTGATAGTTCTTCCAGAACATCCTATAAAACTCCACAGGATACCCATCCAGACCCGGGGCCTTGCCAGAAGGCATAGCCTGAATCACCTCCCAAATGTCCTTCTCACTAAATGGTGCACCAAGGTCCATTTTTCCAACATCCATAAAGGTTGGAAAAGGAAATCTTATCCAGATAGGCATCAATGTTTGCAATGTTGTCGTACTGTGAGGAGTAAAGGTTTTTATAAAAATCTCTAAGTTTCATTGATTAGACATGGATCATTTGTGACATTGCCATTGTTCATTCTGATTGCTTTTATGGATCTCTCAGCCTGGTCCACCTTTAATTGGTAGGCCAACAACCTACTCAACCTTCCCATATTCATAAAACTTTTGCTTGGTTAAGAAAATAAGTTTCTTTCTATAATTTGTATAATGGAGATTAAACTGAGCCCTTACCTTAACCAACTTGTTCCAATTATTTGGGTTAGGTTGTGGTGGTGTTCTAAGCGAATGATCTCGGTTTCTAGTGTTTTCATTGTTTCTCTTCCTGTGATTTTTTGATAAAGGAGCTCTGACTGATTATATGGCCACGGATGGTTGCTTTAGCAGTATCCCAAATTATGCATGGGGACACCGGGGAATTCTGATTTTCAGACCAGTAATATTTTAATGGAGTCACAGAAAGCCTCATTGTTCAATAATGACAGATTGAATTTCCAGCTTTTAGTCTTTGGCAAGGTTAAATTAAAATTACAATTCAAATAAACCGGACTATGATCAGAGAGTAATATAGAACCGATTTTACAATCTATTACTGTATGTATATGTAACAGGTCTCACCTTTCACTCAATACAAGTTTTATTATAATCAATTTATCACATTGAATAATCAATTTAGCATTAAAAGAATTTAGCATTAAAAGAAATGATCCTGTTCTGCTAAGGATTGAGCTGATAAAAACACTTGCTGCACACATGCACACCAATGATTCACTTGAAATCCTTAAAAACCAGCACAGCAAACATAGTAAAAAAAAAGAGCTCAGTAACCATCACAGCACTCAGGGAAATGCACACAAAACTCAGGAGGAACAAAAACATGACTCAGCCCTCTGTACATAAACAGAAAACGTTAAACAGATCATAAAATATACATTACACTTATATTTTAACCAAACTGAAGGCTACTCAATCTTAAACATTATCCAGGATGTCAGCAACTCTTCATCAGTACTCGATTATCTATGACCAAAATATTCATGCCATATCCTTTAAGACACTTCTCTCATTGTTAAACTGAGACTATACAAAAATAGAGCAAGTTGTGCATCCTCAATCACAAATATCAACAAAACAGAAATATTAAACAGGGCTTACCCAGAAAGGTCTACTCTAAATATTCACCAGCATCCAGGAATTAATTGCACTCCGCCTTTTAGCATCTAGTTCAATCAATCACAACCATATCAAAACTCTACACATTTATCCCCTTAATAAGCCCATCTAATAAATAAAACACAAGATCTGTTGTGCTTACCCAGTAAAACAATGCCCCAAACACCTCCAACTTTCCTTCCTACCATGCTGCCGCCATAATTTAAAAAGAGCTTCTCCGCTACAGGGATCCCCACCCTTACATGCACGGGCTTCTCGCGTACACCTCCCCACTCACTTACCCTACTCAGGTGCATCTCCCCCTGTGAATAAAAAAAAAAAAAAAAAACTTGGTCACATATATAACTAACATGTATAAAAATATAGTCTAGTCTCGAATATGATTGATGTGGGTAGATGTGGAATAAAACATATAGTCTTTGGTCGAGGGGTGTCGCTCTCTCCATATGTCAACCAAGCCAGAATGTCTGCAGACCTGGTTCGATTTCTGGTTCGATGATGGAGCAGCTGTACAGCTGTCCAATGTGTCATCAAGAACACAGTTCTGCCAAAAAAAAAATCCTTCACAGTGCTGATTGAACAATAGCAAAATGTGGGACATAAAGCGAGGACGGTCTTCATTAGGGGCACAGATGTTCATTATAGTGATAGGCTGCCCTAGAATAGAACCAGTTATTAAAATAAAATGGCTGTCAGGATCTCGCATTTCAGTGTTAAAGATAAATGGAGTATTTTTGTTTATGATAATAGCTATGCCCCGTTTGTTGGATGGAAAAGAGGAGAAGTAGACTTGACCTACCCAGTCACGCTTAAGTTTGGTATGTTCTATATCAGTGAGATGAGTTTCTTGAAGCATTCCAGTTGATATTATACCTGCCTTTAAGTACGTTAGAATTTTTTTCCTATTTATGATGCTGCCAATCCCCTTAACATTCCACGTAGCCAACCTCAAAGCATCATTCATGATAAGCATGGTATGAACATGCTTGTAATATGTAAGATTTGTAATATGATGCGTAAAAAGTACCTACTGTGTGGCGAGAAAATAAGTGTGTGAAGTAGGACAAAATAAAACAAAAAGCAACACAATAACAAATCCACGAAACGTTGCGTTGTGTCATGCGTTTCAGAACAGCATCAAAAGCGTGACATTTCCAAAGTAACTCGCATAAAAGCAAAGCTGTGAGCCTTGAAAGGATATCTCACGCTTCTTGACCGCAGCTCTCAGGACGGCCTCCCTTTCTGGATACCACAGAAAACGGACAAGGATGCTCCTAGGCGGGGATCCTGAGGCTGGTGCAGAGGCGAGAGAGCGGTGGGCACACAATATTAAGGGGATGAAAATCCTGAGGGAGATCGACCCATAAAGGAATCTTTTCTTGGAGAAACTGAGCTAGGGGTGTGGAACCCTCGGATCTTTCAGGTACGCCGATAATTTTAAGATTCTTCTATTGGCCTCTGTTTTCTAAGTCATCAGCCTTCGCTTGAAGCTGGTCCACGGTTGCCGCCAGGGACTTAAGTGACTCAGATAATTTATCGTTAGCATCTTCTTCTGCAGCGATTCTGTTTTCAGCTGCATTGACCGTGCTTTCAGTCTGTTGAACCCGCTGGGTGAGGCTGGTGATTGTGCTTTCCATCAATCAAAACTGCTTCCAACTAGCATCCATGCTAACTTTAGCAGCTAGTTCACTCGTCGCTTGTTGGTCTTTTTTCTTGCCACTTTGAGGGCGAGACGACGCAAAAATTGGAAAATCTTTGTCAGTTTGAGACTCGTACATGCTTCAAGGACAGACCAAGTTACCAAGTCAAAAGCAACAAATATTTTTTGGAGAAAAAAGGAGTGTTTTAAGAATTTTAGGAGCAGAGCGAGGTTTCAAGCAGCCATTTCCTACCAGACCTTTTGCATTTTGTCAGTTATCTCACCATAGAGGTAGCATGAGGCGGTGTCTACAACCCACAGAAGTTGCTCAGGTAGTGCAGCTCATCCAGGATGGCATATCAATGCGAACTGTTGCAAGAAGGTTTGCTGTCTGTCAGCACAGTGTCCAGAGCATGAAGCAGATACCAGGAGACAGGCCAGTACACCAGGAGACATGAAGGGGGCCGTGGGAGGGCATCAACCCAGCAGCAAGACTGCTACCTCCTCCTTTGTGCAAGGAGGAACAGGAGGAACAGTGCAAGAGCCCTGCAAAATGACCTCCAGCAGGCCACTAATATCCATTTTTCTGCTGAAACTGTAAGAAACGGACTCCACGAGGGTGGTATGAGGGCCCGACGTCCACAAGTGGGGCTTGTGCTTACAGCCCAACACCGTGCAGGGCAATTGGCATTTGCCAGAGAACACTAAGATTGGCATATTCACCATTGGCACCCTGTGCTCTTCACAGATGAGAGCAGGTTCACACTGAGCATGTGACAGACGTGACAGGGTCTAGAGGAGCGGTGGCCAACCAGGCAAAGACCAAGAGCCACATTTTTCAACAAGTTACCACAAAGAGCCACATCATACACATGGGCACACATGAACCCCATCCCTTCCTCACACACACATACTGTTGCTCAGCCAGATTTATTGTAAATGTCACACACCGTTTGAACACTACAAAGACCACAGGCCAGTCATTTTCAACAATGAACATTGTGTGTCTCACACAAATGTAATGTGAGGGTTTGATCTGTGGTGGTTGGATCACTCTTGAGGAGAGGAAACAGCAGGATGGAGACATAACTTTCTCAAGCAGCACTTTTTATTCTGGGTCCACATTTCACATCAACAACGCTTCCTTGTTCACAGTTTTCATATGACTGAACTAACCAATTAGAAGCTAGATTTTGAGTAAGAGCCGCATGCAGCTCGCGAGCCGCAGGTTGGCCATCCCTGGTCTAGAGACACCGTGGAGAACGTTCTGCTGCCTGCAACATCCTCCAGTATGACCGTTTTGGCAGTGGGTCAGTAATGGTGTGGGGAGGAATTTCTTTGGAGGGCCGCACAGACCTCCAGTCCTTCTGATGCATGACAATGCTAGGCCTCAATGCATGGCTGAAGTATGTTAGCAGTTCCTGCATGATGAAGGCATTGATGCTATGGACTGGCCTGCCCGTTCCCCAGACCTGAATCCAATCAGGCACATCCGGGACATAATGTCTCGTTCCATCCACCAACGCCACGTTGCACCACAGACTGTCCAGGAGTTGACTGACACTTCAATCCAGGTCTGGAAGGAGATTCCTCAGGAGAACATCCGCAGCCTCATCAGGAGCATGCCCAGGCATGGTAGGGAGGTCATACAGGCACGTGGAGGCCACACACACTACAGCCTCATTTTAACTTGTCTGGAGGAATTTCCACTGAAGTTGGATCAGCCTGTCATTTGATTTTCCACTTTGATTTTGAGTATGATTCCAAATCCAGACCTCTATGGGATAATAATTTTGATATACAGTGATCATTTTTATGTTATTTTGTTGAAAGATTTTCAACTGGAATATTTTATTCATTGAGATCTAGGATGTGTTGTTTAAGTGTTCTTTATTTTTTTGAGCAGTATAGATACAGAGTTCCTGGGAAAATATGTAATCTTGCTGGCAATACTGTATAAGCCAATACCAATATAAGCCTCAGCATCAATCATCTTCACCAATATTCAGATCACCTATGCCATGGGCATGCTATGCACCCCACACCATTTACAGAAGTTGGTTTTTGCCATTTTTGCAATGTTGTGCTGAGAAATATTGTCTTAGATCTGACTGACAATTCTCTCACAAATTTTGGCACGAAGTGGTGAACAATGACCCATCCATGTTTGCAAAGTCTAAGCTTTTGGTGGATGCTCCTTTTATATGCAATCTTGATGATCTCACCTGTTACCAGTTACACTGCTAATTGTAGAAACTTCCTAAACAGTTTTACAATTTACTATAACCTTTTCAGTCTTATTTTGCCTCCACCACAAATCTTTGTGAGTATGTTGCAGGTGTCACGTTCTATTGTTGTTGTTTTTTTAAATACAATTATATATAAACACTGGTACACCTATTCATTTATGTAATCAACTAATCATGCAACCATGTTGCAGCAGTGCAGTGCATAAAATCATGCAGATTGTGGGCCAGCAGCTTTGAGTAATGTTCACATCAACCATAAGAATGGGGAAAACTGTTATCTTCAGTGATTTTGACCATGGCTGAAGACTGGAAAATGTAGCCTGCTCTGATGAATTATACACAGATAGGGTCAGACTTTGGCACCATCAGCATGAATACATGAACCCAACCTGTTCAGGGTGGTGGAGATGGTGTAATACAAATCACTATTTGAATGCCACAGCCTATTTTAGTGTTGTTGCTGACCATGTGCATCCCTTCATGGCCACAATTTACCCATCTTCTAATGTTCTGCTTTTTTGAGAGCATTGGTATGGTACATTATTTGTATGCTGTTCCTAATAAAGTGTTCAGTGAGTGTATATACCATAAATGAAAACTAGCATGCTAAAATGCTAATGTGTTAAACAATTGACTGTGATTTTTTTAAATTAATGCAACTAGCTCTATCCCTGCTCCCTACACATCCCAACAGCTCTTAATAGGGAACTCGGTCAATAAAATGGGTCTATTTGGGATGTGCTGCAATGTCAATGGTGCGTCTTGATTACAGGACTCAGCTGTATTTAGCATGACAATTTTGTATGGAACTTCTGAAATAAATTTGATGAAACATCTATGAACTGTGGGTGATATATTTTAACTGTTTAATGTATGTTTTGGTTGTCGCCTATCTTCATTCACAATGCTCTGATCTCTCATGTTGAATATTAGGATCTCCTAGCTGGTTAGTGATCATAAACATTGCTAAAGTTGAAAGGAACAATGTAGAACAAAGAAGTTCTAGCACTTTTTGGGTTGCTATATTTTTGTATGTTGCATCAGTTTAATGAGCGATGGAGATGACAAAGGTGACAGATCCCCATAACATGCAAAGTCATATGCACTTTTTCAATTTATTATTATTGATTTTTTGTAAAAATTTCCTTTAATTGAACTTGAAATTCTCATTGTAAAGTATTGTGATACTGTTGCTCTGACCTTGAATTATTATTCCTCTTACAATTAATAAAAAAAAAAAAAAAAAGTAAACTGCTTCCCATGCAGGTGTGAGTGTCTGAGGTAAAATCGAATCCGCCAATCACGTAGCAGCACCACAACAGAACTTCTGGTGATGTGCCCATGTTCGCTCGCTCCCTACACACTGTGCAGGTCCCTTTAATTAAAAAAAATGAAAAAAAGACAATCATCTTTAATATTTCACTTTTATCAAATAAAGTCAAGTGAATAATGAGGCAACATTCAACAGTCGTTTCTCTTAAAATAGATCACTGATAAAGGGCAACATTTTCAATGCCTCTACGATACCTACCTGCATGTACAATGCAATTCAAAATGTGAAAACTACTATTAATGTGTGAATTTTAATCGCTTGACAGCTCCAATTAAAACCATTTAAACGTGTTAGAGGTATTTCTCACAAAGCCAGAATATTCAGCTATTAAACAAAAATTGCTGCTGGTGTAAAAGAGAGGAATGTACTTTGGTACATGCATTGTGGTCTTGCTCTAAAGTCCAACAATTTTGGCTAAGTGTTCATGAGCATATATTGGAAATAGAAAAAATGCCATTTTCTTTCTGTCCCAGACTTTATATTCTTGGGGTTCCCACAGTCCTAGCTCAGTGTCATAAGCCCACAGCTGACTGGATCCATACTAGTATTATGATAGGAACACAAATTGTGCTTAGAGGATGGAAGTCTTCATGGGTACCCTCTGTACAGGAATGGTTTAGTGAATTGGCAAGTTGCCGAATATGAATGAAACATGAATATGTGTTTGTATTTCCAGAAGATATATAGAGGGGTAAAAGGTGAAACACTTGTAAAAGCACTGTACAACACTTAATACTCAAGTACTACATTGCGTTTATTATCTGTATACGTTTTATAACTTACTGTTGCTTTTGTGTTGGAGCACATTTGAGGAGTATGCTATTACACAGCCAGTATGCAGCTCTATACCCAGACCCCCCCGCCTCTCTTTCTTTCTCTCTCTCTCTCTTTCTTTCTCTCTCTGTATGTGTATGTCTGTGTTTGGGAGTTAGTGTGAATGTGAAATTGTTAACATTGAATAATAAAATTTTTAAAAAATTGTCTCATATCAGATTTATCTGCTACAAAGAAGAAAACAGGAGATGAATCAAGTTATTTGAATGTGATTTTGGGACATGAGAAAAAAACAAAACAAAAATACAAGTCACTGTTCATTATTTTTGATTCTTGAGGGATCGTCCATTAAGAATTTGTATCAGAAAGCTAAAATTAAAACACATTTGAAAGATCACCACTTTGGTATAGTAAAGAACATCCACAGCACTGCAAACAACAACCTCTCAGTAGACGATTTCCAACACTGCTACCAAAATGGCAGAGGTGTTGGGAGCATTGTGTGTTCCCAAGGATCATATTCTGAAGGCGATAAAATTGAATTGTAAATATTTTCAAAAAAAAAAATTATAAAAAAAAATTAATTACTTTTTGGACAGACCTTTTGACGAAGTCCTTCGTCAGCTGTGTAAGCAGAGTGCTTCTAAGGCTGTACAACAACAACTAGCAATACATACACGTCATTAATGTTATGTCCGGAAATCTGGAAATACAACGAACAACAACTGTAGTGAACTCAAGTGTGCCACAGGTTCTATTACTCCTGCCAAGCAGGTCTTCAAAACTGATGAGCCGTCTATAGGAAATGAGTGGTTGTTCCTTAAAAAAGGGAAGCTGTTTCTGGATCATTCTGGACAAGTTTGAAGTTTTTTTTTTTTTTTTTTAATATAATACTTGTTAGTTACGGTTGGGATGATAAGTGAGCACCAAAGATGTAACAAAAGTAAAATTCAGTAAAACTTGCCAGCTAATTTCCTCATAAAACTTCATAAATTGTACCTGGGAATACTTTTAAGAAAAGAGCAACATTGAACATCGACTTCCTTTTGTTAATTACTGTTTATTGCACTTTATAGTATTTTCTTTTAGGAAGAAAACTATTCATTCCTGAAGGCATCTTTGCTTTACAGCATGTCTTTGCATGTGCCTACAATACTATACAGTTGTGCAAAACATTTGACAATACTATACAGAGATTAGCTGCTAAGTTTTACTGAGCATCATGGAAATTCTTCTTCTGGAGATTTATGACTGTCACACTTGCTTCTTTTTTTGTATGCAAAACCCAGAACCCTTCATTATGCTTTCTTTAATCTGAAAAGTGGTCTGTTATGTACCATGGTGCTTTCTTTAATGACTTTTTTTGTAAGTTTTACTTTTTTGTTGGTAAAGTAACATATGGAATTATTTTTGTAGTGACTCAATAATGCAGAAGTGATAAAACTGAACGTTTATAACAAAATGTGTTCTAAAAAGTAGAGTGCCCTTTTGCACAGTGCTATTTATGTTGTTCATGAAAATATATGCTTTACATTTCAGAAAGTTTTTTACATCTCCAGAAATGGATAAAATAAGAGAGAACAAATGAAAGTATATTTTTAATCATTCATTATATCAGTCCCTTTGCTGCAAACAAATTAACTGATCCTCTTCAAATAACTTTGTAATGCCTGAAGTCCCACTCAGTACACTCACATTTGTGCCTTAACTTATCAATTTATGCCACAACATTATTATGTTCTTTACCATTGGGTTGCATCCTGGGTAATTTTCTTCAGCATGTCTTTGGGTATATGAGGAGACAGGACACGTCTAAGTGTAATGTCTTTGCAAAAAGAAAAAAAGACAAAGCCCTCAATTGGTTTCACAAGTGCAAGTTAAAAAGCTTTCCAATGGTACTCCAGTCACTCCAAACATACAGGTGAGTAAACAAGGACAGTTTTTTAAACTGGCATACAAGTACAATCTAAATACCAAGGGACTGCAAAACCCTTCTTTCTGAGTCATTTAGATGGCCTAAAAACATGCTGTAACAGGGCTGCTGGGCAAACTGAGACAGGAAATCTGTGAGGTATGCCTGGGGAAGAGAAAAAGCCATTTACACAAGTTAAGACAAAGCTTCTTGCAGTATAGAGACATACTGACCAAATTACCTGAAGGTCTATTTGATATATAGGATCTTTTAAAGCATCTGGGTCATCTTCATCATCCTCCTCATAAAAATCATCATCTGAAAAGACAAAAAGTACATGACAGTGATGCCCAGAAAAGGAGTAAAGCGAAGTAGAGATGCACCAATCAATCGACTGGTGACAGGAATCAGCCGGTTTTTAGTGTGATTGACCATAATCTGTAAACAGGCAATTCAGAATTCAGTTCATGTGTTCAGGAGCTTTATATGTTTATATGCTGTCTGAGACCTGGTGACAAGTGTCTAGTAAAGTGGTTGCAAAAAGTAGGCTTACACTACTTATTATGGTTATAACAGCAGGGATACCCTGTTCTGTAGAGACCTTGCCAGCACTTTATACTGTTTTCTTGAACTACGCTCAACAAACATGAGATTTAAAAACTGACTTTATCTTATTTCAGTGGCACATGTCAAGAGTGGGATATACACTCCTGGATCAGGGGAACACGCAGGATGATCCAAAAGAGTGACGTTATTCTCCTGGAAAAAATTCTTTGTCAGGCGGGCATTGTGAATGG
>JANCOA010000001.1:15038395-15051203 GCA_024363135.1 Leptodoras oyakawai | reverse complement strand
AGCTCTGCTTAGAACCTTCTTAAGATCCAGTGGTGCAAAATGCAAATTCTTCCAATTTTTTAGCTGGTCTTAAGATTCTGATCAGGAGTGTATATTGTTTGCTAAGCATTAGAATGTGGAGAATATGTGTAATCGAATAAAATGTTGACATGATACAGGCTACATTGCACACAATATACATTAGACAGTTTCTTCTAATGACAGCTGAAGGCAGATAGTTTTAAGTAGTTCCGCAAACCACTGTGGTGTGTACTAGTAAAGCATATTTAAGTGCCATATTTAAGTGCCATAAAGCATTACACATTTCCTGTGGGAAATCATGCTCAGCTCACTCTAGTTACACATTGTACACAGGCATATAGTGATAATGACACCATTCTCCCAATTACAAGTTTGTGTACCATCAAAATAAATTTCAAGCTGTAGATTTAAAGTAAATACATTACATAATGTCGCTTTACATGAAAAAAAATCCCAGATTTTCAACGAGGTCTTAACAGAATTTTATGACTGGTTATGTTTAAAAAAAATAAATAAATAAAAAAATCAAAGACATCAAATAGAATTTTTCCATTGCAATCTAAAATTGAAAACATAATTGGAATAAAATTCACTATATATTAAGAATTACCCACCTGTCTTTTACTGCAGCGTCGTAAAATTGTTTCAACAGCTGGGACTGGATCGACTAACTGTTCAATTTTTACACAGTTCCGAAGAATCAAAGCAGCATCACTGGTTGATGATGTCATGACAATACCAGGACAGTCCAAAATCTTGATGTGTTTGTCTATATGCACCTCTTGTACGCACCTGGCAACAAGAGTTATTTTAAGACAAAATCATGGGATAGACAACCACAGTCATAAGAACACCTTGCATACACTAAAAAAGAAGTTTACTTACTTTGTTACACCAGGGGTAGCTCCTACTGTACAAGCTCGTGCCCTCTTCAAACTGTTAATCAAACTGCTCTTTCCAACATTAGGAAATCCTAGAACAATTAAAAGAATGTGGTAACCATAGGAATTTTACCTAATAAAAATTGCCTTGCTGAGGTAGTGTAATAAAGCACTCACCAACTACTCCTACGGTTATGGTGGCCTTAATCTCTTGGGTGCAGCAATAATTGTTGAGCAGCTTCATGAGACATTCAGCCCCCACACATGCACTTCTGGCTAGGACTTCCTGAGTCGCCTGGCTCACAGGCACATGGCTATGTTTCTGTATAAAGCATATCTTAATCTTTAGTTGGTCTATATCCCCAAAAGACTACTACAACATTTTAGCCAATGACTGTGTGTAAGTGTGTATATAAACAAAGAACAAAAAATTAAGGAAACTTGTGTTTGGTAGATTATTTCCAATACTTCCTGCCAATACATCCTTTGCCTTCAAACCTGCAGCAATTCTTATATTAAGTACACTTGCAAAGTCAGGGATTTTGTAGGATTATAGTCAGGTGTGTAGTCAATGTGACCCATTCTTTCACAAATGTTTGTAGAAGCAGTCTGCATGCCTAGGTGTTTAATTTTATACACCTGTGGCCATGGAAGTGATTGTAACACCTGAATTCAATGATTTGGATGGGCGAGTGAATACTTTTGGCAATATAGTACAACTTAAAACTAAAGTAATTGATATACATAATGTATTCATAATTCTTTATTCCATAGTTAACAAAAATCAGGCACTGCTTTTGATTTAACCAAATATTTTAAATAATAAAACAAACGAAAATTGCAAGGTCAAAAATGATGTTATCTTTTACCTAACATTTTGTTGCACAACAAAATTTCTGTAGCTTTGAATGAGATCGTTAGTTAGTAGTCAGGTAATTTAGTCCACTCTTCCTGAGCAAACTGCTCTATGTGTCTCAGGTTTAAAGGGTGTCTTCTCCAAACTGCATGTTTCAGCTCTTTGCATTGATCTTTGATAGGATTCAGATCAGCAATTTCAGAATAGTCCAGTGTTTTGTTGTTATCCATTCTTAACTGCTTTTAGCTGTGCGTTTTGAGTCATTATCCTGTTGGAGGACCCATGACCCATCACTGATACAGAGCTTTCTGACACTTTGCAGCATGTTTAGCTCCAGAATGCCTTGACAATCTTGAGATTTCACTGTGCCCTGCACAGATTGGATCTATACACCAATTGCTGCCTGAGGAAATCTAGAAGGATTATCAAGGACCCCTCTCACCCAAGCCACTACCTGTTTTCACAGCTGCCGAGTGGAAAGAGACTCCGAAGCTTGAAGACAAGAACTAGCCGGTTCTGTGATAGCTTCTTTCCCCAGGCGTTTAGGCTACTAAACAGATAGTAGTACAGTGTTCTGCCCAACCCACCCCCATCGCCATCCCACATGACTTATTGCACCCTGCACTTTTTCTTTTTTTTCTTCTTTATATGTACATGTTGTTTCTGTACATAAGTGGGAACTTGCACCCAAGCTTTTCACTCACTTGTACTGTCGTACTGATGTGATGTGACAATAAAAATGTATTTGATTTGAGATTGAAGGCAGAGCCCCCTCCATGTTTCACGGTTGGTATGGTGTTCTTCTTTGAAAGCTTAATTTTTCATCTGTTAAAATAGAGCTGATGTGACTTGGAAAAAAGTGATAGTGCAGTGATAGTTGACCTTCTGGAAGTTTCTCCCATGTGCACAGAGGATCTCTGGAGCTCTGTCAGAGTGGCAGTGGCGTTCTTGATTTCCATTGCGGTCAGATTTTTTTGTAGTCTTTTCCAAATTTATACCTTCTGTCTCTGAGCTCTGCAGGTACTTCTTTCCTCCTTGTGCCTTGGTTTTTTTTCTCCGTTATGTCTCAGATGTGAGACCTTATAGAGACAGGGGTGTGATTTTCCAAATCATGTCCACTCAACTGAAATTACCATAGGTGTAAAAACATCTCAAAGATTATCAAGAGAAACGGGAGTCCCCCAGAGCTTAATTTCAAGGGTCTTAATATTTATGTCCAGGCGAAATTTTAGTTTTACATTTTTTAATAAATTAGCAAATATTTCAAACATTCCGTTTTCTCTTTCCCATTATAGGGACATGAGTGCAGATTTATGGGGGAAAACGTAATTTTTTTTTATTAGCACAAGACTGCAACATAAAAAGAGAAACTGAAGAGAGTCTGAAGACTTTCCGAATACACTGTATGAGAGATGACGCTGTAACAGGGCGCTGTAATTAGAGCAATGATTTAGTAGAATAAAATAGCTTGTAAACTACAAGTACATGTTTAGCATTATACATATTAATTTTTAATGCTGTAATGCAGCCAATGTGCCATTTTATGTGCACTTTAGGCAATGAATCTTAGATGTGTACACAGGGTCCAACATCTAAGATGGGCTTGTGAAAGCTGTACCTCACTGCCCATCATCTATCCTTATCTACTGCACATACAGGCTTCAAAAATGGGCAACTGGACTGCCTGACATAATGGTCCACTCACACATACAGTAATTGCTTTTAGCCAAAGTACGTGAATGAAAAGCATTACTGCAGGGCTCTCACCAAGTTCTTGTTCTGCTGCTGGGTGGAAGCTTTGAAGGCCACTGTGGGAAACTCATTGCGAAGATATTTAATCCACTTTTCCACATTTTCCTTGGGCACCAAGTCTTAAGAAAAACAAACATTTAGAATCAATTGTTGCATTGTACAATCCCCTCTGAAAGATTTGGAATGGCAAGGCCAATATGTTTGTTTTAACCCAGTAATTTTTCCAAGCGATCACAAATACTGGAAACAGGTTAAAAGCAGGTGTTTTCATTAACCAAGCGTGCCCTGTTAGATAGACTGAAAAACTGATAGCTCTGAATGTCTACACTGTGAGTCCTGGGTTGTGAAGACTGCAATTTTTAGTTAAAAAGGATGGTGCCTGTGGGGAAAGTTAGTTTGAACTATGGGAAACAAAAAAGGATTTAACATTTTTCCCAAATATTAGGCTATATCCTTCTTGACTCTGATACTGTTGTGTATAACAAGCTTGCAATTTACTTCTTAAATTATTGCATACAATTCTCTCTTAAGACTTATGTAACCAAAGCCAGATGTGGCATGCAGAAAGACCATCCATATGAAAAATGCCTAAGCTCTGGTTTATTTTATTGGGTAAATACAATTGGAGCATCAGCAGGGTATATAAAATCCAAAGGAGGACATTCATCTTAATGTGATTGATTTGACCAATGAAGGATAGAGGTAGGTCACTGAGAAGTGTCATGATCGACGAAATTGATACCTTGGGGAATCTCAGAATATCATCTGTATACAATGTGATTTTATGCTCCAAGCTGCCCATCGTTATTAGTCTTATACTGGTATGCAAGCAAATATTTCCATCTATTGGTTCTAATGCTAAAATATAACAGCTGTTGGTGAATTATATATGGTTCGGATCCATAAATAGGTTCCATCCCCAACACAGACTGAGACTGTTCATAGACTAGAATGTAAATAGCACCAAAGTACACTAGTAGTATTTCACATAGCTTGGAAGGAGAGCCTCTTGAGGTATAAAAAAAGCTGTTGGTGCTGAAAGGTCAACAAGTACTAAATGAGGTTTTACTAGGGGATCAAATACTCATTTCCCGCAAATTATTTTTTATTTCATGTAATTTTCTCAGTTTTTCTTTTGATATTCTATGTGGTGCTGTTAAAGCTGCCATAAAATTGAGACGTTTCATTTATTTTTTTGTTATAAAACTTTTTAAGTCAGTGGGGGATCAAATACATATCTCTTGGTCTATTTCAGCACATGGAACACGATCATCAGGAGACTGCTGACTTGACAGTTGCCGAGAAGACAATCATCAACACCCTCCACAAGGCCACAGAAGGTCATTGCTGAAAAGGTTGGCTGTTTCCAAATGAAATATTGAAATAATTAAGATATTAGATTTCTGCTTTTCATGAGCTACAAGCCATAATGCTCAAAATGAAAGTAAATGCTTGAAATGCATCTCTTGAAATGCAATGAACATAAAATATTACAGTTTACCTTTTTTCAAATTAAATTATAAAAAAAATGAATAATTTTTTGGGATGCACTAGTATTCTGCCATCAAGATGACAGCTTTTCCAAGGACAATGCCAGACCTCATTCTGCATGAATTATAACAGCTTGGCTTAGTAGACATCAAGTGAGCTTGACTGGACTCCAGTCCACTCCTATTCCAAATATATGGCACATCATGAAGAGAAGAATCAGACAAAGGTGACTGCAAAAAAGTATTTGAACACCTGCCAATCAGCAAAAATTCTGGCCCTCAAAGTCCTGTTAGTCCACCTCTAAAAGGTCCACCTCCACTCCACTTATTACTCTAAATTTGAAGCACCTGTTTGAGGTCGTTAGCTGCATAAAGACACCTGCCCACCCCACCAATCAGTAAGACTCCAACTACTAACATGGCTAAGACCAAAGAGCTGTCCACCAGACACAAGATAGGCTGGAAAGGGCTACGGGGCAATTGCCAAGCAGCTTGGTGAAAAAAGATCAACTGTTGGAGCAATTATTAGAAAATGGAAGAAGCTAAACATGACTGTCAATCTCCCTTGGACTGGGGCTCCATGCAAGAACTCACCTTGTGGTGCATCAATGATCCTAAGAAAGGTGAGGAATCAGCCCAGAACTACACAGGAGGAGCTAGTCAATGTCCTGAAGAGAGCTGGCACCACTGTTTCCAAGGTTACTGTGGGTAATACACTAAGACGTCATGGTTTAAGTCATGCATGGCAAGGAAGTTTCCCCTGCTTAAATCAGCACACATCCAGGTCTGTCTTATGTTTGCCCATGACCATTTGGATGATCCAGAGGAGTCGTGGGAGAAAGTTCTGTGGTCAGATGAGACCAAAATAGAACTTTTTGGTCTTTATTCCACTCGCTGTGTTTGGAGGAAGAAGAATGATGAGTACCATCCCAAAAACACCCTCCCTACTGTGAAGCATGGAGATGGAAGCATCAAAAACCTCTTTGAAGGCTGTTTTTCTGCACATGGGACAGGACGACTGCACAGTATTAAGGAGAAGATGACCAGGGCCATGTATTGCGAGATTTGGGGGAAAAACCTCCTTTCGTCAGTTAGAGCATTGAAGATGGGTCATGTCTGGGTATTCCAACATGACAATGACCCAAAGCACTCAGCCAGAATAACCAAGGAGTGGCGCCGTAAGAAGCATATCAAGGTTCTGGAGTGGCCTAGCCAGTCTCCAGACCTAAACCCTATAGAAAATCTTTGGAGGGAGCTCAAACTCTGTGTTTCTCAGCAACAGCCAAGAATCCTGGCTGATCTGGAGAAGATCCCTGCTGCAGTGTGTGCAAACCTGGTGAAAAACTACAGGAAAAGTTTGACCTCTGTAATTGCAAACAAAGGCTACTGTACCAAATATTAACATTGATTTTCACAGTGTTTGAACAGTGTTCAAATACTTATTTGCAGCAGTAACACACAAATAACTTTTTTTTTTTTAATCATACTTTAGAATAGAATTAAGAATTAAGTTCATCATTGAAAACAGAGAAACTTCCTTGAACATTTGTCTGTTAAATTCACGTGAGGTAAAAAATTATAATAAATTTGCATTGCAACTTTTTTGCTTACTATTTTAAGTTAACTAAATATTACATTCTGGGTGCATGTGGATACTTTAAGTAAACTGGTTGAATTTTTTTACAGTGCAAGAGAAAGTCTCTATGTGGAAATACCATTCAAGTTTCATGATCAGCAGTCAGTGTTAAGCCTGTCAAATGCCTGCTGAATCCTGATTGGCCAAATGGTGGTCACAATTTGTAACAAATTAGGTTGTCTATAAATATCCACTTATGGTCTCACAAATATGCAGCACGCCAAAGTTCAGCTTGATGGGATGTGTAGCTGCAGAGATATAGCTTCCTAGATTATATGGCACACACTATTGACAAACGTGCCAAAATGAACATGCTACCTCAGACACATATCCTTGACTATCCTGTAGAATAAACTAGCTACTTAAATAAAATTCTCAGGAGATCAATTTGCATATGGCAATTAACAATCAAACAATTTATGATCTTATTTGAGAGGGGGAAAAAAGCCCCCAGATCAGCAATAAAAGAATTTTGTCTCTGCAACATTTGTAGCAGGAGTTATGGGCCTTAAAGTTTGACACTTCACTGCAGCACTGCCTTCAGGCTGATCAGGCTCTTTTTCACCTCTTGAGAAGTTTCGTGTCTCTACTTACAGTTTGGTCTCAAATAAGAAGAAGACTACTTTTGCTCACCTAAATATTTTATAAAAAATACCAAATAGCTCCATATTCTAAGTTGTTTATTATATCTAGAGCTAATTACGAGCAAATTAAAGTGGGAATTCTGTGGAATTCATGTTTCATCTTCCAATCTCAATCCCACATGTCTTCAGTGTATAGATTGAAGAAAAAAAAAACAGATGGCCTTGCTGTTTCAATACTTTTGGAGGGGACCATACAGAACAGCTTAATTTATACAATACTTATTGTGGTTGAGTCCAATTTAGTTGAATTTGACATTCAAGAACATCATTTTGCTTCTTGTTTCCACTTACCAATTTTATTAAGAACAAGAATAATTTTCTTATAGGTTCCACTCTGGGTGACTGCTTGCTCAACTTGAGGACAGCGACAGCCTAATGGGTCTCTAGCATCCAAAACCTCCAAAATAACATCTGAGACTTCAATCACCTGGTTTAACATGGACAAATGGTGCATTACTGAAAAAAAGCAGATCAGGAATTATACAATTTCAAAGACGTAAGAACTTACTTTTTTAAATTCCCTGTAGTACGTCTTCCTTGAACTCTCATTTTCAAAACTGACATGTTTTTCCAAACTTTTCATTTCCATTTCCTGCACACAAAAAATATATAATAATTAATTTTTAAGATTTTTAAGAAAAACAAACAGTGTGGCAGGGGAAGCATGGAAAAGCAGGTAGAACCAGCAGGTAGTGTGAGATTATTCTCACCTGTATTTTATTATTTCCAGCCTACAGGTGTGCTTTGTGTGTTCAATATGTGCCTGAGATTGGGATATACAGTGTATATAAAGGCTGCACACCCCTGTTAAAATGGCAGGATTTTGTGATGTAAAATATACAAGACCAAAATCAATCCTCTAATGAGACCTACAATCCGTACAATTCAATTTAAAAACAAACTGAAAAGTGCAGTGAGACACACTAGTGAACACACACTAGGGGCTGTGAACACACATGCCTGGAACGGTGGGCATCTTTGCCCAATCTTCCTTGCAAAAGTGCTCAACATCAGATTTGTGAGGGCATCTCCTGTGCAAAACCACCTTCAAGTAAGCCCACAGATTTTCCATTGGATTCAGGTCTGGGCTCTGGCTAGGCCATTTCAAAATTTTGATCATCTTCTGGTAATGCCATTCTTCTGTTTATGTGGAAGTATGCTTTTAGTCATTGTCATGCTGAAGGATGACATTCCTCTTCATCTTCAGCTTTTTATCAGAGGCCTGATTTTTTGGGCCAAAACTGACCAATATTTGGAACTATTTACAATTCCCTTCAACTTGACTAAAGCCCTACTTCCAGTTAATGTAAAACTGCTTCAAAAGCATAATGTCACCTCCACCATGCTTCACTGTGGATATGGTGTTCTTTTAGTGAAAGTGTTTTTGCACCAAACATACCTTTTGGAATTATTTCCAAAAGCCAAAAAGACCATAACACATTCACACAGGCTTTTGGCAGACGTGATGCAGATTTTTGCAGATTGTACCCAGGCTTGGATGTTTAAAAAAAAAATATATATATAACCTCGTTTAATTGTTTTTTTTTTTCACAACACTGCTTTGCTAATGCCTAATGTAGCAAGTTGAGATGAAATGCTAGCAATTATTTTTAAAATCTAACTAGAGAACTGAATCTCTGTGTACCTCCTCCTTCACGTACAGACAGAATAAAGCCTGGAGTTCACAGTCACTCCATTTGTCTGTTGTGTTTATTTCCATATTTTGCAAGAGCTTCTGTACACGGCTAACGGAAGCACAAGTATATTTAAACATAACGGCTGCGGTACAGGTACGTGTGTCTGGACCAATCACAGCACACTGCCGTATGGGGCTTAGACCTAAGAACTAAAAAAAAGTCTCACCTTAAGTAAATGCAAGGAAAAGCCTAAGAGGACAGATGAACTTTATTTAGGGTTAGACACTTAAATTGATGGCAGGTGTGTATTGACTACTATTTATATTTTTGAATGTGATTGGTCAGTTCTGAACACAGCCACATCCCCAATTAAAAGAGGATCCTTAAACATTTTTTTCTTCTCTAAATGATTTTAATTTGTTTTTCAGTTGAATTATACATATTTTTGGATACATTAAAGATGGACAAAAAAAATCAATCTGAAATGGTTTAGGAATATAGATCACTTTGTTAATCCAGAAGAAAATTACACATCTCTCAATTTGTTTGTTTATCTTCGCCTAATCTTTTTCTTTCTTTTTATATTACTTTTTATATGACATTCTTTTTATATCCACTTAACACATATCCACTGTACAGCTGGTGGAGCTTGCACGTAACGCACACATCAAATACACGAAGTGCATGTAGCATTATGCCTGCATAATATGCACACTCAAAGACCCTTTGTCCTTCATGGCAAAGACAGAAGCATTTGTTTCAGCTCCCTGATAGCACAGCTATGCAAGGACACATGAGACTCTTTAGAACATAAAGCAGAACTCCAGAATGGAAGGTCAAAACTCAACCCACAGCTCAATAATGCAGGCTTGAACACAAAAGTGACACTGTTTGAACATTAGCCCTAAAGCTACCAGCCAATCGCTCTCCTAAAACAATTAACCTTTATCACTGTCTATAAACAATTAACTCAAAGTACAGTCTTTCCCTCAACCCATTCCTTGAACAGGCATGTGAATGGGTGTGTTTAACTCAAAGGATTGTAAATCTCTCCCAGAACAAAACATCTGATTCTAGAGAACAGGACTGTGACAAAACATTTTCTAAAAAGGACAAAATATCAATATGTTTCATAATTCCAAGGTTATGTGCACAGTTGATTGAATAATTTTTAAAATTCCTGATAGAATTTTTAAAATCTTAAAACCACTCCCCCTTATGGCTTGGACACATTACACAACTTGCGAAGTCATCAGATCGCTGTACTGTTCAAACTACATAACTTGCTCTCTTGTAATTGCAATTTTTTTTAAGTAGATGTGGTTTACACATACATGACTGATTAGCTATCGAGGGTCACATTATAGGATTTTTCACCAGGAGTGACTTGAAGAGTTTGTTCACTCTCCAAACTACATTTTGTCATGAAAACGCATGCAAGAGGTGACGAGGAGGCTGACGCGATACCATGCATGAGAAAGGGTTTTTATCTGTCATTCACGTTTTTTATCGTCATCAAGAAGCAAGCAGTCCAAGTTGCTGTGCGCCGATATTAAAAATAATAAAAATCTCAACGCTTTGTCCAGTCACTCCTCTCTGCTTAAACTTGATTTCAGGAAGTTGTGGTTCTTTTACCAACATGGCCCAAAAGTTTGTTAACAAGCATGGTTTGTAATGGGCAATATCCTCATTTATAAACTCCTCCCAAGGGTTTCTCCTCATTCAGGATCTGCGTAGCCAGTCTGGTCGCAACACACTACAGGATTTGGACTCGCCGACAGGTCCAGATATTTAGCATGCAAGATATTTTTTGGGCGTCTGCAAGTGGTTTGGTAGCGATCCGTGAGCCTCTCGGGTTGCGTCTTTGAACAATTCACATGCAGAGACCGAGAGCCAACTTACAAGCCCTGAGTTAATGCGGATTTTCTCTTCTGAGAATATCAGGACTAAAAGTGCATAGTGAACTAAGATTTAGAGACTTCTTAAAATGATGAGTGTAAGGGCCCACTTTTTCATATGCCCCAGAAATTATGTTGATTTTGGTTATTCATCCTGTTTTCCAATTTAAGTTCAGATTAGTTACCTAGTGAACATCTCTTTTGCAAATTAGCTTATACAACCCCTGGCAAAAAGTATGGAATCACCAGTCTGTTTGTGAACATAGTTAATTGTTGCATCCACCAGTGCAACTGTACCATGCAAAGCAGAATTCATAACATAAGCAAGATCCAGAAACACAGCTGACTGAAGTGGAAAACTGTCCTGTAGTCAAGCAAATCAATATTTGAAATTCTTTTTCAAAATCAAGGGCAGTATGTCCACTGGGCTAAAGAGAAGAGGGACAATCTGGCTTGTTATTCAGGGCACAGTTCAAAAGTCAGCATCTGTGATGGCATGGGGGTGCAATAATGCACATGTTATGGGTGACTTGTTCATCTCTGAAGGCACCATTAATTCTGAATGATGTATGCAGGTTTTGAAGCAAAATATGCTGCCATCCAGACGGCAGCATCTTCAGGCAAGGCCTTGCTTATTTCAGCAAGACAATGCTAAACCACATGTGAATGTGAAAAGTGTGATCATGTCCAGGAGCTAAACTGGGATGCCTGCAGTCCAGACCTGTCACACAGAAAATATGACAAACGTGACCATGAACTACTGAGTAGTTAAAATCTATATCAAGAAAGGACAGGAAAACATTTTACTTTCAAATTTGGTCTCCTCAGTTCCCAAATGCTTACAGAGTGTTGTTAAAAAAAAAAAAAAAAAAAAAAAAAAAAAATGATGCAACATGCACCTGTCCCTTTTGAAATATGAAACTTGAATCAAATTCAAAATGGGCATACATTTTTCAAAAGAGCAAAACTTCAGTTTCATCTGATTTGTCTTTGTATTATTTGCAATTACATACATGGTTTAAATGATCTTCACATCACTGAATTTTAGAGAGAGGGAGAAAAGGAAATTTTTTTTTTTTATAATGCCTTGAAATCTTTGGCTGTCATTTGGGTTTGTTTCTTTACCTCATGAATCTCCATTGGGGCCATTTTGACTAGGTGCCCACATCTTGGCAGAGTAGCCACAGTCCCAAATTGTCTACTTTGGTAGATTGTTTGCCTTACTGTAGACTGGTGAATTTTTATTCTTTCCAGCTTTATGTAAATAAGTATGTAAGATGTTTGATTGATGCTTTATGTAAGATTTTGATTGTACATCCCCCAAGAGCTCTTTCTTGTCAGGCATGTGTAGCGGGTCCTGGTTTGTGTCAAGTGTGACCTCACACCACTGATAATCACACCCCCACACCTCTCACCAAGGCCAGGACACACCAGTCCCAAGACAGACATCTGGATTGGGTAAACACCCAGGTCATGTTATCTGATGATATTACAAACAAAGCAAAGCAAAAGGTTTATGACTTAAGGCAAAGTTTATCAAAGTTACAACTGGAGATGCCTCAAATTCTGGCTGAAGGAATGCCCCCCAGGCAAAAATCAGTCGGATAATAAGAAACAAAACTTTTTTCTTTCAGAATTATCAGAGCAAAGGAAATAATGCCTCAGAGAACAGACCATTGGGCTACTCACTTTTACCGAGTCCATGTTTGTGTTTTGTTCCCCCCTTTTTTTAGCTTTCTTTCTTTTCAGTTTTTTGCTTACTTACTACAAATGAAGTTATGATATTTATATAATCCTGTTTTAAAAGTTCATGTAGAGTTAATGATGTGTTATGATGACTCCTTGTACCTGTTCTGTGTTTCTGTTTTTCTTTGACTAGAAGAGGCATCTCTGGAATTATAGTTATGACCATGACACTAGGCGGCACGGTGGCGCAGTGGATAGCGCTGTCGCCTCACAGCAAGAAGGACCCGGGTTCGATCCCCGGGTGGGG
>JANCOA010000001.1:14961583-14972121 GCA_024363135.1 Leptodoras oyakawai | reverse complement strand
CGAAACATTTAAGTGTGACAAACATGCAAAAAATCAGGAAACCAGGGAGGGGGCAAACACTTTTTCACACCACTGTAGGTTCCAGCAGTATGCAGGCTTCCTTTAATTCCCTTAATGCCTGACTCAGTGTGCCTCCACGCATGGGCTTCAGCACTCATTTACTACATTTATTCTGTGCATGTTCTGGGAACTTGGTTGAGGGGATCTACTAACTGACTAAAGACACCTGTCCTTCTTTGCTTGACTACAGTTTGCTTAGCTGTTTATATATTCTGATACGCCATTGCTAGAAGACTGTAAAAATTCCCCTCTAAGGGGCAAAGGGGGAACTGGAAGTAAATAGTTTAGAGGATAGGGGAAAAGCTTGATGTTACCGGGGTATAGCTGTGCACACTGCCCACACTGTTCAGATTGACTGAGGCCAGGCTCTGGTCAGACAGGCTGTTGTTAAGGCTGCTTCTAGGGCTATCACTCCCATCTTGGTCTGGGTTATATAATGCCACCTGAAAAAGAAATAATAATAAGAAGAATAAAAAACCTCACTTCCAGAAAAGTATGGAAGTGAAAATGTAATGTTACATCGCTTTTAAAAAAATACAAAAAACATTTTCAGTGTTTTCACTGACCATTTTATTGTTTTTTGTAAATCTAAAAAAACAACAGAATGTGACTCCTGCAATACACTTAAAAAAGTTGGGACAGAGGCAAAATAAGACTGAAATGGTTATACAAGTAAGATTGTTCTTGAAGGTTCCACAATTACCAGTCTAACTGGTAACAGATGAGGACATCAACATTCTTTGCAAACAAAGATAGGTTGTGGTTCAAATACAATGTTTCAGGGCAAGACTGCAATAAATTTAGATCTTTCACCATCTACAGTTCATAATATAATGAAAAGGGTCAGGGATTCAGAGGAAATCTAGGCGTGTAAAGGCCAAGGGTGGAAACCGCTGCTGAACGTGCGTGACCATCAAACCCTCAGGTGGTATTGTTTGAGAGCCCATCATGCCAAAGTGATGGACATAGCCACATGGGCTTGGGAGTACTTTGGAAAATTATTGTCACACTGTAGTCCACTGCTGCACCAAGAAACTACACATCACAAAAACTACCATCTGTGATGAAATGGGGGATCTTCATATATGTCAAGGTAGCACTGATGGAGGCTGGACCACACAGCCCAAACCGTAAGGCCTACAGACACGAAACTTGGTCAACTGGGAGTAGTCCCTCCCGCTACTGAGGCGCAAAAAATCAGGCCGATCGGCCTCATGGTGCGCTATAGCAGAGCAAAGCGAGTTTGTGTTCATTTCTTGCAAGGAAATTTTTTTACATTTATATGACATTTTTTTCCCATGTTCCTTGGCTCCAAACTTAACTTTCTTAAATGTGAACTATAGAGCTCCACCTACTTAGATTTTGCGCTAAATAGCCAAATGTGCGAAACCACCTGTTGTGAACTAGTCCTAGGATTTTCACTCAGGCAATGTGAAAAAAATGCTATAAAATTCAGAGGCCCCTACTGGTCAATAATTATCGAAAACATTTTGACTTTTATATACAACATGGCTGCCACATGCTAACAAACACATACCACAAATCTAAAAAAAAATCTTGGGACCTAGTATTGAGACTAGAGTCTGGGGTCACAGGTCAAGTTTTGTGCATGTACGTCACTAGGTGTTGCTATAAATGATACAAACACATTATTGCATATTTCTCGGCGGTTCTGCAGCTGAACAAGCTGAAATTTGGCAAGGACAATCCAATTGACAAACCATAACTAACTTGTAAAGGACACTTTGATCAATTGTAAGTTTCGAACAGTTTCGAACAATTTGGCCACTAGGGG
Organism: Leptodoras oyakawai; assembly: GCA_024363135.1. Taxonomy (NCBI): domain Eukaryota; kingdom Metazoa; phylum Chordata; class Actinopteri; order Siluriformes; family Doradidae; genus Leptodoras; species Leptodoras oyakawai. Next base: position 14,970,266 of record JANCOA010000001.1, on the reverse strand, counting down.
TTTATCTTAATCAGATCTTCAGATTTTGAAATACCAATATTTTTTTTCTTATAAAATCAAGTGGAGGACATAAATTCGTAATTACAAGTCTATTAAAAAATGTGCAGTTTTCTCGTAATTGTTGATTGTTCAAAAATGGCCCTTTTCGAATTAGTCTTTGGAATTTTGTTCAATTGCCACAAATTTGGCCTTGTTACAAAGTAACAGTCTGTAGATAAATAATTATCAAAACAATCCAGACTATTTCACTCCCCATGGTTTCCCTCTATCAATCAATACTTGTGGATGTGGCCTTTCAAACCTAAATCACTGTAACTCATCAGTCTTTGGTCAGATCATCTTCAAATTTGACATACTGCTAAAGAACCTCGTCCTGATGAGGTCTGCCAAGTTTGGTACAGATTGGGGGCGCTATAGCACTTAAAAAAACACTCAAAATTATTAAAAATCATATTGTGACCATACTGTGAAGTGTACAGATGGCGTTTTGGTGTCTAATGATTCAGTGTAACATGTTGAACATATTTGCCATTACATGTCATGTCAATAATTTGACTGTTTTTTGTTTTGACTTTTGTTCGTTCAGCCGATACGCATTCAGCAGGTTATTCACATGCTTTCCATTCACCAATCAGTACCAAGCTGCACGTGTATGCACATGTGAGGCCTGAATACAGCTTCATGTTCCAATCTCAAAAGGTAAATCCAAATAAAATCACTGTACTGTATTAGTAAAGGCCATATATATATATTCATAACAAATGTCATAAGACACACAAACACATACATACACACTCATTCCCATAGAGACACATTTACACACATACACATTCACATACAGACACACATACTAGACACATACATACACATACACACTCTTTCACATACACATTCACACACAGACATACACACACACACACACAAGTCTGTGTCACAAGTCATCACAAGTCATCTTGCGGAGGACCCCGTTAATTGCCACTTGCGGCTATATTTACATTTGTTTCTATTTAACAGAATTAAGTTTGCCATTGAAAAAACTGAAAATCTTTTTTTGTCCCTTTTGTCTGTTGAATAAAGGTTCAAGTAAATTAACAAATTACAGATTTCAGTTGTAATTGAAATTTTTTTTTGTGTCCCAACTTTTTGGGAAAGGGCATTTGTAATAATAAGAATAAGAATAATAATAAGAGGAAGAATAATAAGAATAATCAGGATCTAGAATTCCCAGCCATACTAGTGTTAAGGGCACAAAGTCTGTGATGTGATATAATGCAATTTGTTAGTCATGTGTTGGTGAATGTGCACAAAATGTACGCAAACCTGTCTGTTGCTTGCTGCTTGTGTGTGAGCCCTGGCCATGGCATAATTGTGTGAAATTTTATGCCAAGAGGTGTATTTACCTAGGATGGCTTGTGAACCATATATCTATATCCCTTGTGCTGAATATCTGACCTTGTGTTTAATACAGAATGGCATTGTAACAGTTGCGGGTACTGCAACTAGCAAAAGAAAATCTCTGGCACCACTCCCGCTTCTTCAGTAAAGGTCAAAGCACTACCGTTGTCAGAAGCATCAGCTTGGCCAGTGTAAATTGGCCTAGGGCAACTCACAAAAGATCCTTGGCAATACAGAGAAACTAACATTTACAAAAGTATAAATACAGAGCATATTCTTTACATACATCTGTACTTCAGATGGCATTTTTGGGGGGTGGGGGAGTAAATAAGGCACTGGAGAAATCCTAGGAGAGCCGCTCTACATCAATCTTCCTGTGTTAGGAAAGGGCAAATAGAATTGCAACTGCTGCTTCTCATGGTAGACCTTGTCTGATAAAACCACTAAAAACCACTCAGCAAAGCGCAGAAATCTTTACAGCAAACCAAACTGGGCACTGTGTCCTACACAAGTCTACTCTTTTTAATTCATGGGCACTGTGACAAAATAGCAAAATAAGTTTGCAACCACTGTACAGCTGTTTACTGTTAGGTTTCTTTCAGCACCAGAGATATGGTAACAGTCAGGCTTTTAAGCGTCTTGACTAGATCAGAAAGACAGAGATCAACCAACAAGAAAAAAAAAACACTTCATCGTATATTACAGAGAATTCATTCAGCCAGAATTAATGTCTCCCAATCCTATTATTCACCTCGGTTCAAAAGAAAAACATAATAGATCCAGTTTGCATCATGCAGGGGGAGGAATTAATGGCCTTATTTGCATACTACAACCTTCTTCCAAATGTGTGTGGGCCAGGCTCAAGAGTTCATTAGAGTGACTAAATCACAGAGCCTGAGGAGCAGGGGATATGGACATGCCAACAGTCAAATCACCCAAACATTATGTGTAATTAAGTCATAAAGTAAGCTTTTATCCAGAAGCCTCCTCCACAGGCAAATTTTACTCTTTTGTTTATAGAATGTCAGTTTTCAAAAAAAGCTACTTATATTGCAGTTTGATAAAGACCCAAATGTAGACCCCTACACTGCAACAGGACATAGGAGGCACTCAGTCAGAAGAGCAGCATGGGGTGAAATTATGGGGAGCAAGGTCCACTACAAATATGGACTGCCAGTGGAGACAAATATTTAGCCATGTATTAAATAAAAAACCAAGTGGTGTCTTTTACATGAAAATCTAATCTGCAACATAAGACACAGAATATGAAAGCAAAGAGATAGCACAAAATGGTGAACACCAGAAAGAAGATCCACTCCATTTCCCTCTGTCTGGGATTTAAATTTAGTGGTACAAGAAGTGTGTGTGGAGACAGCATATTTTTCTGTTTCAATTCAACATCATTCATTATTTTTCTGTTGGTGGAAAATATACGCTTTCCATCTTGTCCTTTTAGGTTAGTTACTTTTTCAGTGCCAAAATTGCTAATTAAAAAGAGATGGCAGCAACAACTACAATGACCAACAACTACAATGTGTTGTGCATTTGATGGCCTACACTGGCAGGTGGAAAAACCAGAGAAAAAGGGAATTCTTGTGTCTTGGCATAAAACAGTGAGAGGTGTGGCCTGCTCTGTTCACAGGCCTCAGACAACAAAATAACCTCAAAGAAGCTCCAGCTCACAGGTGCACTGTTTTTTTTCACTTTGTCTCCTACTTAAATATGTTTTTGTCCAAAGCAGAGGAGGAAAAGCAGCAATACCAACACGCATGCAAGATTTAGGCACTGGGGTTCACCAGTGTGGTTTACCACATAACCAAGACATGTATACTGAAATAAAGAGCTTAAACCTAATCTCTGAGCTTTTAGTGAAATACCATAAGAGAAGAGAACAAAAAAATTCAAATTAAAAGGTAGAAAATCCTTTTAGAAAATTCAAGAGAATCTTTTAACCTGAAGTAAGAAAGAATGAGAGACATGGAAGTCAGTATGATCAATGTCATCTTTCAGACAGACCCATCAGTAAAGTACTCACTTTTTCTCTATGCACTAATTATATGACCAGGAGAATCATTTATCTTCCATAGGAAAAAAAAAAAAAAGTGTCTGCCTTTCTACTACATGATGCGTGAAGGGACAAATACACCTCACACAAATACTATTAAACCATCTTATGAAGTCGTGTGCCATAAAGCACTAATTATATGACCAGGAGTGCCATAAAGCACTAATTTTGCATCAACAAACATAAATATAGAATATACGCATATTGAGTGACATCATCGTCATAGGGTTTAATATGATGTCAGCCCACCCTTTGCAGATATAACAGCTTCAACTCTTCTGGGAAGGCTTTCCATATGGTTAAGGAGTGTGTTTATGGGAATTGGCCAATCTAACAGAAGTGCATTTGTGAGGTCAGACACTGATGTTGGACGAGAAGGCCTGGCTCACAGTCTCCTGTCTAATCCCATCCCAAAGCTGTTCTATCTGGTTGAGGTCAGGACTCTGTGCAGGACCTTGCTTTGTGCACTGGTGCGCAGTTGTGTTGGAACAGGAAGGGGCCATCCCCAAGCTGTTCCCACAAAGTTGGGAGCATAAAATTGTACAAAATCTCTGAAGCATAAATATAATGAATGAAAAGTATGTTATTTTCCTAAAAAAATAAAACATTTTAATCAATGGGAAATAGCTGCATTATAAGAGGAAAAGCTTCAGTAGCATTTGTAACTGTACTTTTTTCTGTTGAATCACCCTGTCAATGATCATTTGCCTAAAATTGCATGTGTGTATTGTGCTCCCCTATCCCTTTGAGAGAAATTGTACACTGTCATTCTAAACAGGCTTGAGAGCAACCCAAACAGTTTACCTTGGAATACAGTTACAGAAGCTGTGTGAATGAAGATTATATTCATAAAAAAAGTGTTTCTGTGGTGGCCTAACATGGATCAGTGAGCACATACACTACTTGGAATGCACTGGTGGCTACCTTGTTAGTCACAGTGTTGATTGCCAATGTCGGAGAGGCACTTCCAGAGATGATGCAGTCCATTCCCAGGGAATCAGACTCCAGACTGTAAGGTGTGGAAGCCTGTAGAGAAAACAAAAGTTGCCTTTGAAATTTAAAAGAGCTTCAGCTCTTTTCAGATCCAAGACTGAGAATACCAATTTACCATGACCTGGATGTATTAAAGTCAATGCAAGAATGCATATGTGTACAGATAAATAAATATAAATAGAACTGATGTGCGCTTATGAATGACAAGACAGCAACACAATTAGTTAGGGCAAAATTGGAATAATTCTCAGAAGAGATAAATAAGATAAGTGCTCTTCATCGTCTGCTCCTGCTGAAGAAGGGTCTCCAGCTGCTTACAAGAAAAATAACTGGCAACAAAGCAAGTTTTAATTCATGATAACCAAAAATGAGATTTCAATGAGATTTCAAAATTTTTACTGTCAGACAATTTAAATGAGACAGCAGCAATGAAGAAGTGTGAAAACAAAAAAAAACAAAGTGTGGCTAAAAGAGGTCACTGCCATTAGGGAATACCGTTGCCATTAAGGCGTGTACTTGGTCTGCAACAATGTTTAGGTAGAGGTCACATGTCAATGCAACATCCACATGAAAGCCAGGACCCAAGTACGGAGCAAGCCGTGATACACTGTGTTCTAACACCTTTCTATCATACCTAGTATTACATTTTTCAGTAATTTGTGCTACATGTGGGCTAGCCTTTAAAGGCATGAGACAAGACTCTTTCCTAGCATTCAGAGAACACATAATAATTCACATAAAGTCACATAAAGTCTAGCAAGTATGCAGGTGTATGATTGAAAAAGTCCTGCTGCCTTCTTTTTGATTTGTATCTCAGTTGGCAAACAATATTATAGTGATTGTGTGGTGCAGGAATCTAACTATACATTCACTAATTCTAATATTAGAAAGTAAAATTCACTCCATCAACTTTGTTCTTATAAGACATTGAAACAAAACTAGATAATTCTCCCTAGAACGTCTTTGTACAAGATGATGCAAAGCTAACTTTATTTCTTTAAGGTTTATTAACAGTTCCCTTCTCTTAGCATTGTATGGTGGACAGTAAAGTGCAACAGGTTCTAGAGTTTCTTCTTGATCACAAGATCTCAAGTCACACCTTCCTGTATTATGTTTTCCTATTTTAAATCATGATCTGTTACATCCTGTATGTCCAAAACTTAGAGGTCCCACCTTCAATTCTGTGCTACTGTAGTTCAAAGTACATGCACATAGAATTGTAAGAATCCTTGAAAATTTCTGAATGAAGGATCTGGTCCTTGGATGTGGAATACATCAAACTATAAGTACCCTAGACTCTGGAGCAGTCCTTCAATGATGTTTCAATGACATAGCATTCTAGAAATACAGCCATTACAGATTTTTCCTCAACACTGGAAAACAGGAATAGTTTCCTTCCCATTCTTTACCAAAATGACAGAGGGACTATTTATAGGTTTTTGATATTAAGACAACAAGTGTGTGAGTTTTATACCATTCTATTGTGTATGAAAATCCCAAGAGATCAGCAGTTTCTGAAATACACAAACCAGCCCATCATATTTATTGCCCATTCTGATGTTTGATGTTGATATTAACCATACTGGATTTAAATTTGCCCACCACCCTCTGAAGTGTTTCACCTTGTGCAGCGTTCTACCATTTCCATCACTCCTGCCTTGCTTGGAGAGCTCCATGGAAATCCTGTTCTGTTCAAGTGAGTCAAGCACCACCTGAGATGTGAGTTGGATTTCCTCGACTATGTAAAATTGGCTGACACTTCAGCTTGAATTTCATTTGTGGAGCTGGTAAGTTAGAGCAATTGGGGAGCAATGACTGTGTTGGTACGGTCAAAATCTTGAAAGTCTCTGAGCTGTCAAATTAACACGATAAGGAACACGCTAAAGAATTGACCACGATTAAAAAATATATGCCACTAAAAATTTTAATGCTGATTAAAAATTAGTGTGACTTATTAATAAATCCAGGTAGGCATTAGATTAAAGGTATTCTCGCTTGCTCACACACAGACAGGCAGGCACACACAAACACACACTAACCCGTTCTCCAGACCGTGGCCTCTTCTTGGGCCGGGTGGGCAATGTGTCCTCCTTTGGATTTGTATCGATTGCCCAGTACGAACCCTATAAACAAAAACAAGAATTTTGGTATTAGCCCCAAACCATGTCAGAATACAGCAAGCGTGTTCTGAAACAGTTCACCCATTTCAAGCTTTCAGAATTTTTATACAAACTGTAAAAAGATTACACAGAAAAGTTTTTTTTTTTTTTTCAGAGAACATTAACAGAGAACATTAACAGTTTCTCACACACCCACCAGAAGAGGGCTTCAAGAATAAGCTATTGGATCGTTTTCCCTCAAATGCTGTCTATCATGTAAAGTTTTTCAGCTCATCAAAGTTTTAGTGAGCTCATTTGTAAACCCATCATGTCAGGAAGACATTTATGGAGCTGTATGTCTGAAACATGAAGCATGGTCTTTCTCTCCTTCTTCACTCTCTCACTCATTCTCGTGGTCTTCTCCTGAGCCTTGGCTGAGGCGGGTAAAACGCTAAGGCCCATCTGAACTCCGGTTCCTCTGCCTCTGCGTTATTGATTGCTCCAGCTCAGGCCCAGACACAGAGATGTTGAGATGCTGGTCAGGACTGCTCCCAGATAATCAGGCAGAGAAAAGTACACCTCAGTTTGGGGTTGCACATATCCAAACACTCAAGACCCTGAGTAAATAATTTATGTTTGCACTCTTGCTATTTAATTTATTTTTCAATAGTGCTGCTCATCCGCAAAAGGCAACAACAGCCCAAAAAGCTGGTCAAAAAGAAATATCTTTGCCTGAGGCTTGGGTTTTGGTTTTTAAATATTTTATGTGAAAAGATCTCAATTGTGGGGAAATGACGAGATCAGGACCTTTAAATTTTACTTAACTCAATAACCATTAAAACGTATAAATTTACTAATAACTTTATTAGCAGGAAGAAGCTTGGATTGTCTTTTTAGGATTTCAGAATTCAAAGTTACAGTATCTTTGTATGCTAATTCCAACAATAAACATATTTATTTAACATTGTATAGTTCCAGTACAGCTCTGTAAGCATAAATGCAATGTCCTACAGAGAAACATGTAAATGTCACTGTGGTATAATCACATTAAAAGTACTTTCTCTAATATCTGCTCAACAGTGCAACCTATTTTAAGGTATGATGACATCATTATTCAACAGATCCCTTGAATCACACGACTTAGATGCTCAGAACCCACTTGGTCTTGAAATGTCCTTTGTGGAATTAACAGATCTATATGTCTAGAACAGAGGTAAATGGCTCAGTGAAAGCCTGGGCCATAAACACCCATCAAACTGCAAACTATACTGATTAGACAACCAACGCAAAACAGCAGCACTCCTAATGTGTTAAATAAACATTTAGTAGACTAATTTCCAACAAGGCATTCTTGTTGAAAATGAGGCTAATGAAAAAGTTCACACAGAAAATGTCTGCAAAGTACTAGGTAATACCAATTTACCACTCACAAACAGGTATAATGCACAACAAACCTGTGACCAAAGATCCTCAAACCATAAGAGGAAAATAATCCAGTAAAATAATTCTCAAAAAGACCTGCCAACAACAATTAATATCACAAGCAGGAAGTTAGGTGCAATTACACACCAATATGATTAAATTAGCAGAACAAGTCAGCATGAATTCACCACCACTGAGAAACAACTTCATTATTCACTCTGAATCCTCCTTCTAGTAACACATCTAAAACCATCACTTATTGTGAGAAAATCGCTTTACTGCTATTGCTTTCAGGCAAGTGCTGAGTCATAACCACTGTTAAGTTCTGAAGGATGGCTCACGTTGAGAGAATGAGTGGCACATGCAGTACATACACTCAGAGTGAAGGAAATGTAAGATACAAAGCAGTGATTTTAATTAACTGCAAAACCTAAGACTATAGGACTGTTCTTTTTGAAACTGCTGTGTTTCCCCTGTGAATTTAAGCCTCCAAACAAACAAAACCTCCTGTTTAGCACAGCTTTTGGCCAATTGTTTGTTTGCAGTATTATTAGATAAAGTGTCTGTAATTTAATTCCACTTGGTATTATGATTACATCTCCTTGCAGAGGTGCCAGAAAAGGATCAATGTTGTCAGTCAGTCAGTCATTATCTGTACCGCTTATTCCCAGTCACGGGGTCACGGGGGAGCCGGTGCCCAGCCGGCAAC
>JANCOA010000001.1:14933538-14953149 GCA_024363135.1 Leptodoras oyakawai | reverse complement strand
AGGCCCTACACCATACTAATAAATTATTGTGGTCTAAAACCAGGTGTTTCAGTTTCATTGTCCAACCCCTGTATATGCAGATCATCCATGTCATGGGCACTGATGCACCCAGATGCCATCACAGATACTGTAATCTTGCACTTTTTGTTGGTAACAGTCTGGATGTCTTATCTTCGGCACATAACATCCGAGATCTGTTTTTTCCAAAAACCAGCTGAAATGTGGACTCATCTAACCACAGAAAATAATTCCACTATCTTTTGGTCCAGAGAACTTGCTTATGTTTCTGTTGAAGACACTATTGAATTCTGTGCAATTTCTGGTAATAGGGTTTGTACAATTACTTGCTCAACTTTTGCTCTTACTACTTTAGAGAGTCTTTGAAAGCCTACAAAAGCCTGGAGAGATACAAATAAACAAAATCTGTATTTGTGATAAATATTCAGCACAAAGTGTCATTTCACATTAGCATAAGCAATGAGCAGTTAAAGGTAATCAGTGTGCCAACTTGTATGGAGCGTTATCTGTCTGTATCTTTGATTTAGAGTTAAGAGTTAAACTACACTGCGTGAATGAATTTCACTGCGTGAATGAATTTCGAAAGGTATGATCTCATACATGAAATTATACCTCCATGATAAACAGCAGTTATCACTCAAGTACATCAGGCTTCTTTTAGCTTAGTCTTTGTTAGCCTAACAAACTTGCCTTTGATGATAATAAAATTGTCAGAACCCATAATAAAAGCCTGTTAAATAAATAATATATGAATGTACAAGCATTGTATTCTGATAAGTGGTCACTACACAAGCAAAATCCATTGCTTGTGGGGTCCTATTGCCCTATTGCTTCTAGTGCATTTTATGGCAGTAATCCAATTATGTTGTCTTTTAGGAATTTGTTAAAACGCTCATCTTTCACACATCCCCATTTGTTCTGGCATCCAGACCCACAACAGCTACCCACCATGTTCACTCTGAATACATATGGGAAGAGACTAGCTGCTAGCAATCATTTGTTCAGCAGCTTTCCTGCCAGTATGGTAGTGTTTTGATTTCGACAGGTTGTGTGATGCCAACTCCCAGAGCTCTATAGACCACCATCAGGGAAACAATTTTGAACATACATAATTGTGCACATACCTTACAATACAGGACTAGTAATGAAAAGATACGATAACTCCCAAATGTTCACTAGAGTTACTCTTTTAATTTTAGCAATATTGATTCTTATACAGTAGAAGCATTATCTAATATAGTATCATATCTAATAATATCTAATAGGCTGCATGAATATGAAACAAACATAGTAGAATGTTTAATGTTTAAATCATTTAACATGCAGCAACATACAAGAACCTCTTTTATGCAATTATAAAATTATTTAAAAAAAATAAATGTATAAAATAAATACTTTGACACACCACCATACTATAGACAGACACTATTGATTTCCAAAGAAAATCATCACCAAAATAAATAATTGGACTTTTTTTTTTTTACACACTGATGTATAAGTTATAATTTATTCCTTGGTATAAGGACCACAAAGGCCACAAGAGGTAACAAATATGTAAAGAAAGCATAAAGGTAATATCAGCATGAAATAAAATAGCCATATATTGCAGCCAAACACAGGATGTAAAGCCAGCACATCAGTTTGACCATGTCAGCTCCTAACTTGGTGCACAGCAAGCTGGTAACTCTGCCAAGCATACCTGGCATATAGCAGCGCTCTATGACCACCTACTCCGAGTGAACGAATGAGTGTCAGGGCACGAGAGGGATGGGGCTAGGTGAGGCTAGTGGGCGACCAAGTGGCAAGAGCTTCCTGCCTCATGAACCCATCTCACAGGATTAAGCTGGCTGCAGCATGAATCACACCACTCCCACCACCAACACAGCCACTTCTGCTACCACAATTAAAAGCAATCTGGAGATAGAGAACGAAAGAGACTGTGCTAAAAATATTCAATAAACCACACCAGTATATTTCAAATGACTATCTGATGAAGTGACCACCTTTTCAGATGCTAAAGGGAAAAGAAATGGGCTTAAATATGTACTGTATTCTCACCTAATTTTTTCCATTATGACCAGAGTATTTAAAAATCCAAATGCTTTGTTAACATCCAGATTAGAGGAATAGATGGGGGAAATAGGAGAGATTTGTATGTCCTGAGATTAAAGCTGGGGCTAAGAGATAGGAGAAACCCCAATACCTTTACCGAAACTGTTGCAGACATTTAAATAACGGCAAAGACCTGACTCTTCCATTACTTATGTGTAGGAACACTATCTCCAAAGAAAATAACACCCACAGGGGGTGCTGCAGCTCCCCATATCACTAAATAGAAAAATAGCTAAACACCCCAGGCTCCCATTTTCTGCTGGCTGCCCAATGGTAGAAGTAACCTTTGATCAGGTTTGGTTTCTGGCTATTTGCATTTCATAATAAGATCAAAAAGCTTAGTTCAACACCTTAAATGAAGCCATCCGTTCTAAACTGCAGCACATTCAGGCTCAGGAAAAGCAAATTTCCTTTAGCCTGGGCTAAAAGGTCAGTGTCAGAAGTAATGGAAGCGATTATTGTCGGGCACCTGTGTTATTTTCCTTTCTTCCATGTGTTCTGCTACAGATAAATACATGTAGAAGTAACTACCATCTCAGACTCATTAACAAACATTTTAAGTATTCTGAAAATGGGCAAAGAACTGTTAAGGATTCCCTCTGGTATCTTACATGAAGAAAACCAGTGCATAGAGGCCAAAATTGAGTCTAGTGCAGGTGTGATGGACACAAAACACTCTTGCCTGCAATTGCAGATACATAAAGAAAAATGCTGCTTTATAGTCCTGTGGAGTAGCAGCCATGTTAATGGCATCATCAGCACATATTAAACATTAAACATATCTTTAGCAATGTTATAGAGCTGACTAGTAAGGGAGAATGTTACCTGAGAGTAGCACTCTCATTCAGGAAGATTGCAGCAACATGTCTCACACATACAGTATCTCACACAAAAAATGTATAGCTCATTTATTTTGCTATACAGATGTGAAACAAACAAGCTTGCCTTCTGTCTTGTGGCCTGTATGTCATTCTGTATAAAAACAGATGATGGCACTGTGCTCTTTTAAAAAAAACAAACATGAAAATAATTTCTGCTGCTTAGGCTATATTAATGCACCATTGTCATTTTTAAAAAATGCTCATTTCATTCATTGATTTAGCTTTCTGTTGCAGATCCTGCAGCAGTGGCAACCTAGAGTTATACAGAATCTTGACTCATAATATTCATGAATATGAGACCCTCAATCTTTTGCAAGCAGCTTTGTAGCACTTTGTAGCAAGGTGTCAACAATAATGCCCAATCTAAGGAATCTAAATGTAAGCTAGAGTATATCCTCTAATATTTTAATATTAATTCTTGACCTTGATAAATGATCTTTTCTTACCGACATTGCTTATTGATATATCTTCAAAGTGTTGGCTAATGGAGTTCTATTAAAATGATTAAATGAGTTGCAGCCATCCAGATAAGCCTAGTCTCATCTCTCCAGCATAGACTACATTATCATAGAGAACAGACATGTGCGTGCACTGAGTTGTAAATTCCTACTGCCGACATCTCCAGGGGAACAGCAGAGCGGTGAATGCACGCCGACCCACATTCATCCCAACCGCATGCACGATGTATGTGTGAATACATAAATAACATTTCATAGCACCAAGACAAAGTGTCCCTATCAGATATGAAGGGTTTAAATACCACAGGTGTGATTCACACCCTCTCTCCTGTTACAACAGCTCATCATCCTCTTATATAACATGTACACCAATGTTATTATTCCCTGCAATACAGGCTAAAAGTAGTGTGAATGTCAACAGACGAGCAGAAGTCTGCCTCGCTGCCTGAACCACACTCGCTCATGTTATACAGGCAGACAACATAGTGGCTCTTTCTGTCTCATAAGCACATCGAAATGTGATGTGTCTTCAGAGCACATCTTCTGAAAGTGTGATCAGTCTGCCTTTTCCTTTGATTTCAACCAACTTCAATTAAAATACCGGCACTGTTTCACAGGTATAGCATAGCATTTCCTTCCCTGGCCACAACAATTGTAATAAATGGTAGGTACCGATTTGTCCTGGGTTCTACCACTTAAAAGGTCTTGAACAAGTCAGGGCAGTATCCAGAAAATGCAGAAATCCATTTGTTGTGATGGTTCACCATTCATGTCAAGGACACAAGGGGTGGACGTCACAAGAAGCATTAAGGCATAGCAATGAAATTGAACTCACCAACATTTTTTCAGATCTTACAAATCTTTTCAAAAGCAATGTAACTGCATTTCCTAAAACAAGAACGTTTATGAGAAAAGGTCCTTTTTTCCAAAGCCTGCTGACTGTTACTATTTCAACATTAAGTATTTAATTTGGAGGTTTTGATTCCGGGTTTATCAAATAAGGACTAAATAAAAAATCATGAAACAAATAAAAATTAGGGCAGTAGAATCTAGGAGATCACTGAACTACAAGCTTGTATAGCTTTGCATAGAATGATATAAGCATCTGCTGCACAGAAAAAGGAAACATGAGGGAGGTGAAAACATGCTCCTACATGCACATGGCATGTCTCTCTCGGATAAGAACCACATACATATTGCTTTGACTGCATTGAAGCCACAGCAGCAATTCCACTTGCAATAAATGTCAACTGATTGGAAAGCTCATTCTAATATCAATCTCCATCTCCGCTCTTTAAAAGGCAATCAGCATGGCTTCATCTCTGTATGTCACATGCTACTTGAGAAGATGACACAGCAATGGCACTCTCTTGCATAATGGACTTGTATCAAGGCATCTGGCATGAATAATACAATCCATGAATAGGAGATTTTGTCTGTGGCTCATTTAAGATAGGTTTGCTTCTCTGAATATCAACACTTTCAGTGCTCTCATTTCTGCCTGAAAAACAGCTTCTATTTTCTCTGTTTGAAAAACAAAAACACTGTTAAATATTAACACTCAAAACCTGATCAGAACTGCTTCCTCCAAAAAATGAAAGTACTGCTTGCAAATCATTTTCTACCTTATATTTGCTAAATAATTCCCTGCAAAACATCTTGACAGGATAAGAAATGAGGATAATTTCACACATTAACCATGGCCATCTCCTTCTGCCTGAATTCTGGGCTGATTTGGCATACTGATTGAATTTAAGTAGAGTGACTGCCACTTGCATGCATGCAAATGAACCTTGATAGGCAGAGAGCAAAAAAAATAAATAAATAAAATAAAATAAAAAATTCTTGGCACCCGCTGCTCTTACCTTCCAGCCACTGCCTGCCTCCCTGTAGTAAGGGAAATTGTCACAGATCCACTGGTAGATTTCACTCAGGGTCATCTTCTTCTTTGGGGAGCTGTTGATGGCAAATGTGATGAGGCTGGCATAGCTGTATGGTGGCTTTCCATCTTTGTGCTGTTGTACCTCCTCCTGGTCCAGCGTAGTGTTGGGGTCCAGCAGGGCACTCTTCTTAGCCATGCCTGGACCATGGGCACTCTGGGCATCAGCCTTTTGGATGGCTGCCCGCATTGTCAGCTGCGGTAGCCAGTCCATGGAGGTTAAACTGCTCTCCAGCTCCGAGGTCATGGTGTCTGGAGCAGATGGAGATTGGACAAAGATTGGGGGCAAGCGCGGAAGCTCCTTCAGATTGGAGCCCAAGCGCCTCAGCAGATTCCAGGTCAGAACTGCAGGGAAATAAAATACAGTGGGGTATTTAGTTCACAACATCAAACCAGATAAAGAAACCCTAGCTTCAAGCAAAGTGTTGGCTAAAATAGTGACTAAATTAACTGCTGTGACCATCACCTCATCAAACCTATAAGGTGTGTTTGGACAGTTTTCTGTAATTTCTTGTCTAAGAAAACATTTCTGTTTCTCATTCTGTTTCTACCAAAGACATGATCAGAGATTAACCATGATTGGGAACTGCCCTATCAAACATTCAAGATAACATAGTGGTAATATTTATTTTACTGCAGACCAGTTGAACAAAAAAGGGCTTGTGTTCATTTTATCATGCCCAATGCTGTGGAACAGACAATGATCTGTAGTGCAGTCTGAACAGTCTGTCTGGCTCACCTCCTACCTCTGTCCTACACACAGTGGCTCAGATTACAGCAGTGTGAGTCAGCGTACCAATGCTGTGGAATTGTTTTTAGAACTGCCAGCCAAATGGAGGAAGGGCTCACAAGGAATTCCAATAGTCTTGTGGGCCTAAGAGTAGTAACCTTCTCTGCTCTGCTTTCCCTTTCCTCGCTCCACCCAGTTTGAGTTGTAAACAAGGCACAGAATTGTCAGCACGCCTCGTGCCAGCTTGTGGCTGTACCTCTCACCCACAAACAACATTGCATTTTAGGCACCATGCCCTCATTGCTCTTAAAATAGAAAGGAACAAGCATGGAGGGGGGTCCATTTCAGGCAAATGTGCATGGCCACACAACCAGAGTGAAAGCCCACTTGCTAGAAGAATTTAATTGAGACAACATGGGTAGAACAGCAACCCACATCCCACATAATATTCCAAAAATTCTCGGAGAAAAAAAATACACCCAAGAGACCCAAAAATTTCTAATTGAAAATTATAAGCTACTAGAATCTGTTGGTTAGGATGACTCATTATTCACTTCAAAATATTTGAGATTTTTCATGAGCACAACTCTTGGGTTTAAGACTAGGTTTATGACGATCATCATGTAAAAAATGTGATCAAATCTCTAACCCTTTCTAAACAATACAACTCATTCAATTCACTGCAGATTGAATCATATAATTGAAGATTTATTTGTACATGACTATTTTTGGACCATCTTCTAAGCAGAATAAAAATAACTATTGCAATCCTTGAAATACCTACTACATGTACATAATATAAAATCTTAACCCAAATTAACCACACAGAACTCCCTCTCGCTTGGCACATGGCAAACAGCCAGAGATCAGGCCTCAAACTCACCCTTATCAAAGGAGGCTGTTTTGACCTTGTGTAAGTGGTCCATATGCAGTGGAAAATCTCCTAAGTGGCATCTTAATTAGCGCACCTCAGCAGAGACAGGCATTAAAACACAATCAGTATCTCCCCTCATTAGCCTAAATCCAAAGAGTAAAGCAGGGCACAGGGGGGCATAAGCCTGCTGGCACAGGAAAGTGAGTGGCCTGGCAGCTGCTCTGCTACAAAACAGAGATCAGCTGGCACAACCCATTGAAGCCAGCACACCCTGGAAAGCAGACACATGGAACTTCTTTGATTCTCAACACACTAAACAAAAGAGCAATTCTGCTTAAAAAAAAAAAGAAAGAAAAAAGAAAAAAAAAAGATTGAGCCTTTTTCCATGGCAATAATGTTAATTCCCCATCATGTTGTTCTTTATTATTCTTGCTAGTGTATTATATCACTGCTAAAGACAGTATGCATACTGCAAGGAGAATATGTACTATATTGCCAAAAGTATTTGCTCATATGCTCAGATGAACTTGAATGACATCCCATACTTAATCCATAGGGTTTAATATGATGCTGGCCCACCATCTGCAGCTATACCAGCTTCAGCTCTTCTAGGTAGGCTTTCCACAAGGTTTAGGAGTGGGTTATGGGAATTTTTGACCATTTTTCCAGAATGCTTTTGTGCGGTCAGACACTGATGTTGAACAAGAAGGCCTGACTCGCAGTCTCTTCTTTAATTCATCCCAAAGGAGTTCAATCGGGTTGAGGTCAGTACCCTGTGCAGGCTACACAAAACTCGCTCATTTATGTCTTTCTAGACCTTGTTTTGTGCACTGGTGCCCAGTCATGTTGGAACATGAACCAATGGGCCGAGCTCAACTCTTGAAAAACAACCCACATCATAATTGGCACAATGCAGTCAGGTCAGACAAGCATTGTTCTCCTGGCAACTGCCAAACACGGACTCATCCATCAGACTGCAAGGCAGAGAGGCGTGCGTCATCACGCCAGAGAACACATCTCCACTGCTCTAGAGTCCAGTGGCAGTGTGCTTTACACCACTACATCCCATACTTTGCATTGCTCATGGTGATGCAAGGCTTGGATGCAGCTGCTCAGCCATGGAAACCCATTCCATGAAGCTCTCTATGCACTGTTCTTGAGCTAATCTGAAGGCCACATGAAGATTGGAGGTCTGTAGCGATTGACTCTGCAGAAAATTGGCAACCTCTGCACTATGCGTCTCAGCATCCACCGATCCCATTCCGTCATTTTACATGGCCTACCACTTTGTGGCTGAGCTCAAATCAAATTTTATTTGTCACTTGCATAGTAATACACAGTACAACCTGCAGTGAAATGCTTAAGCTGAGCTGCTGCCATTCCCAATTGCTTCCACTTTTATAACACCACTAACAGTTGACTGTTTATTTAGTAGTGAGGAAATTTCACAACTGGACTTGCTGCACAGGTGGCATCCTATCACGGTACCTCGCTGGAATTCATTGAGCTCCTGAGAGCGACTCATTCTTTCACAAATGTTTTTAGAAGTAGTCTGCATACCTAGGTGCCTGATTTTATACACCTGTGACCATGTAAGTGATTGGAACACCTGAATTCAATGATTTGGATAGGTGAGTGAATACTTTTGTCAATATAGTATTCCTGTTCTAGAACCTGTTCTACACATTTAATACAAATTTTATGTCTACATAGTAAAGACACCAATTATTTAGTACACTCATATGTCGTTTGGGGGACAGACCTATCACTGGTGAAGTTGAAAATATAAATAACTTACAGTTGTTAGACAATCTATATTCTAGTCACTAAAATACATCAGTGGATGATTTACACTAGCCAGCCCATCACTGTTTCATTACTTAATCTGAAACATATTTTCTGAAACATATCTTAGTAATGATAAATTTTACAAGGATAAAGGAGATGACAACCATTTGCTAGCTTCTTACCAAATTAGAAAACAAATGGCTTTCCAACAAAAAAACTTTAATGCTCTTGAATAATTTTTTCCATGTATAGAGTTATTATAATCTGTTGCACTCTGTCTCTCACCTGACTGTCACCATGTAGTCATACATGCTAGTCAAAGTTGTGACAAAGTTTGATATACATTATATGGCCAAAAATATAATAAAGTGGCTGACTGCTGATCATTTGTTTAAAGCAAAAAACTGTCCAATTCTGAAGCAGATGAACATGACCACCACAGAAATTAGCTGTTTGTTTGTTGTCTTAAAGTCATGCGATAACACAACAAATCAGGTAACATTCCTTTAATTGGTACAAGTAAACACAGAATCAGTAGAATGTATATAGCCCAGGCAAATGTTTGGACACACCTCCTCATTCAATGTTTTATTTATTTATTTATTTTCCCTACTGTAAATTAATACTGAAGTCATCCAGGCCATGAAGAAACACATAAGGAATCACGGAGTAAACTAAAGTGTAAAATAAACCAAAATATGTTTCAGATTTTAGAGTCTCCAAAGTCAAATCATCTCAACTAGGTTTAGATCAGGTGATTGTGGAGACCAGGTCATCTGACGCAACACTCCATCACTGTCAAATAGCCCTTACATAGCCTGGAGATGTGGGGTCATTGTCCTGTTGAAAAACAAATGATGGTCCCAGTAAGCACAAACCAGTTAGGGTGGCATGTCACTGCAGAATGCTGTGGCAGCTATGCTGGTTAAGTGTGCCTTGAATTCTCAATAAATCACCAACCGTGTCACCAGCAAAGCACCCCCATACCATCACACTCCTCCTCCATACCTCACAGTGGGCACTACACATGCCATCTGCTCACCTTTTCTGCATCTTACAAAGACATGCCATTTGGAACCAAAAATCTCAAATTTGGACTCATCAGACCAAAGGACAGATTTCCACTGGTCTAATGTCCATTCCTTGTGTTCCTTGTGCCCAAGCCATTCTCTTCCTCTTGCTGTTCTTGCTTAGTGGCTTCTTTGCAGCGATTTGATCATAAAGTCCAGATTCACGCAGTCTTCTCTGAACAGTTGATGTTGAGATGTGTGTGCTACTCTGTGAAGCATTTAGATGGGCTCTTATCTGGGGTGGTGTTAACTTGCAGTTTCTTAAGCTGGTAAGTCTGATGGTCTTGGTCGTGCTTCCTGAGGCGTTCCTGGTGAGAGCCAGTTTCATCATAATATGTGATGGTCTTTGTGACTGCACTTGAGGATACTTTCAAAGTTCTTGAAATTTTTCGGATTCACTGACCTTCATTTCTTAAAGTAACGATGGACTGTCATTTGAGTTGAGTATTTCTTGCCATTATATGGATTAGAACATTACTCTACTTCAGGGCTATTCACTGTATACCAACTCTACCTCTTCACAACACGACTGTTGGTCTCAAACACATTAAGAGAGCAAGAAATGAACTCTCAACAAGGCACAGCTGTTAACTGAAAGCCATTCCTCATAAAGCTGACTGAGAAAATGTCAAGATGTGCAAAGCTGTCAACTAAGCAAGAGGTGTCTTCTTTGAAGAATCTAAAACAATCTGTTTTTACAAATTCCACACAGTCTGTTGCTAGCAAGATAGCTACCGATAACTGCATCAAGTAAATTCTACAGTGAAAATATTTCCAACTGAATCTGCTGCACTAGAGGATCAGCTTAAAGTTAAAAGTAATTCATATGTGAAAATTAAAAAAGTCTAACATGATGTGCCTGATGCACAGAAACTAACGTCAAGTTTCTTGTTTAATCTGGCAGGTGAGGTCTTGTGAGGCTGGTCTACTTGACCCTTAGTCTAACAGTAAAAAATGTCTGGCATTAACAGTACTACTGCTACTATATGGTGACAATGCCAAAAGCATTTGCCAATGGTTTTTAGACTTCATTAATTCAGAATGAGGATCTCTAAACTAACAAAGAAGGTCCTTGGACATTTGGAAATTAAAACAATCATGCACATTGCATTCTGAAAGGCAAAGAGAAGCACAAAAGCTCCATAACCAATAATTGCAAACAAAAAACAACCCAAGTACAGGAGTCAGAATGGCTGTTAAAATAAGCAGATAGGAGCAAACACAAAAACACAAACCTGAAATCAAATTCACTGCAGACTGATTCTTATTATCTTTGGAAGCTTGCATTATTCAACCTATCCTACAGGTGAGTAAAGCAAAGAAAAATGAAGCTCATCAAAAAAGTGATCAAATGCCTTTACTGGTACTACACAAATAGGCAACATTATCATATAATTGGGAAAAACAAAAAGTAAAAAAGGCTATTAAGTGACAATGTATATAAATAACAAATGTGTCTATTAAAAAACTGTTTTCCAAAGAAAAACTAAATTATTTCCTTGTGATGTGGAATTTAACAGTGAAAGAAAACCAAAAGAGGCAAAGCATAAACAGATAGTTCACACCCATTTCTGATTTTCAGATATCTCCATCATTTTAAATGACAACAAACATATTTATCTGCAAATAGTAACAGTATGAGTAAACATGAGTTGGAAACAGTGAGTGTGTGTGTATTAACAAGCAGACGTGTGTGGTGGAACAGGCCTGTTGGAGTATAGTAATTTGGCTTAGGCAGAGGGGAACTGCACTTTGTGAGATCCCTCCACACTGCCTGAAGATCTGGCACGCAGACTCACAACAATAACAGTGATGTAACCTAGTAACAAGGCCTTCACATCTCCAATCCTAATCGAAACTAGGGACATAGCTTCAACATCAGCAGCATTATTGCATATTGTAGCAAGGCTTCATGTTATCTTAAGGATTGCAAGAGGGGAAAAACAGGGAGGGATGGGAAAGCCTCTCACCTTCCCTGAAGTCACTCACGTTTTCCAGCCCCAAGGCACAAGGCTTATTGAGTCATTTTAAAAATTAAAAAATTTGTGTTTTGGAGAATTTGAGTGCCGTAGCTGTCTGCTGGATTCATCCTACCACTTGTTTTCAGAGGAAGGCAAAAAGCTGTGGCTTATAATGTCAGTCTTCCTCTCCATTAAAGGTTTTATGGTTGTTGGCTGCCAAGGGGACCAATTCCCACCACAACAGTCTAGAGGTTTCCCCTCTATGCATGTACTGCATAATTAATCTGCCAATCACAGCAAAGTACCACTGAGGCTATGATGAGATGCAGGTGGCTGATAATCATAAATCATAAATGTGGCAGCAGGTAAACGGCAGGCTCAGAGAAAGCCATATGCATTTGAACGAAATGAACAGCAAATTACTGCTAATCTCAAAAACTTACATGCCTTACACTGGGAATAAAACTGCATGTTGGGTAATAGTAATAATAAAAAAGGATGATTTTGTTCTTTTACATATAACCTTGGTTTACAGATGCATATACAGCACCAAAGCCCATGAAGCAAAAAGCTTCAGAGATTAATTAGCTACACGACATGGTATGGGGTTAAAAGCAGAGACAATGGACTCTGTAACCTCCAGTGCACATACGCTCAAATAATTACTGAAAAGTGAGGAAGGCATTTGAATATATGCAAGAGTAATTATGCCATTTGAGAATATTAGAGAGATTTTCTCAGCAGTTGGCCACCACTCAGAGTCTCTTTGATAGCTGGGTGGCCCATGCTGACAAACACAATGCCCTGGGCAATCGTGCAATCTGGCCCTTGCACCTTCAACACTCAGCATTATAGCAATTCAGTAAGACCTTTCCAGTGAATTAGCACACTCAGGAGCAGGATTGTCTTCATGTCCCCAGCAGCTTGGCTAGGAGTTATCCTTTGTGTAGAGTAGTAGTGCAACCCTGACACCAACCATGCGAACCCAATTATGCTGCTCCATTCCCCCGAGGCCTCCACATTAACACATATTCCCCCCTGAGATATGCAGATCAGTGCCAGCCTGGCAGTCACTCGCCACAGCCTGCTGCTGCTGAATCGCAAATAAAGCACTTAGCAAAAGAATCATTTGTCCTGGTATTCTTGAAAGCTCTTTTCTCATCGGAAATCCTGGAGTTTTCTTAGGCAACAATTAAATACTCTGCCGTTCTCTGACTTTGATATGCTCTGTAGGAAGCAGCAGACCTCCATGATTTTGAAGAGCCTGTCTGAACCCAAAGGCACTGATAGTCTTGCAGTCACGTGGGAAATTAAGCACTTGTGCATTGCATTTTGCACCACATATAGAATTCAGGGAAAGAAGCTAGAAATGGATTGCCAAGAGCAGAAGTTCACATGTAACACAAAACTATACCAAAATCCTGTCATCAAAGTTACATATGCATTAAAATGTACTGGACCAAAAATCATGTGACAATCAGTATTCCTCATACACTATATTAAATATATATTACAGTACACAACATAATATTAATAGTAACAAGATTTGTGTCTAATATCTTATGAGAAGGTAATTTGAGTGACTGCATTATTGGAAAACTGCATTATTTTTGGTAGTTAACTGTAAAAAAGCCCCCAATAACTCAAAAGATATTAAAACCTTAAGATATAGAGATCAAGATATAGAAGTTTACTCAATATTTACAAAGGGAAAGTCCATATAAATTTAAGAATTTTTAAATTGTGAACACAGTGTGTAATGACTCACAGAGCTAATCTGAGGAAACGAAGAACTGAACCACACTGATTCAGAAGAAAAGCATCATCGACTCACTAATAATTATACGGCATAAAGATGAATGATTATAGCAAAGAAAGGACCTAACTATTGCGAGTAGGCAGGTTTGGTGAGTAAAACTCCAATTTATATTATAGATTTGTAGCTAAAGTTGGTTAGCTCTTTTATATAGGTTTTGATGTTGAAAATATTGTGTACACTCATGAAAGTAGACACCATACCATTCTGTGAGTTTCTTGAAATTAATAGATTAAGGTTTTTTCCCTTAATAGATTAAGGTTGATATTCTGGTGTCATGTCCTCCTTTTTAGGGTTACAAAAGTGACCACCCTAGGTGTTTATATAATAAATAATATAATTTCTGTATACTGAGTATTATGAGTAATAGCTGACTAAAGGTAGGCAGGAAAGCCTGAGGAATTTGACTTGATATATACTTTGGTCACACCTAACCATATATTCCAACTAGTGCTGTCAAATGAATGTGTTAACAAATGCACAAATGCGCAAAAGAATTGACCATGATTAAAAAAATTAACACCACTAAAAACACAGATAAAAATCAATGAACACACATTCTGAAATTGACCGCTACTCTGATCGCAAGGGTCCCTAAGCTGTATCACTGCTCCCTACACACTGCACAGGGTACAGAATCCCAAGGGCTCTTCATAGGGAACTTGGTCAATAAAATTACTTATTTGGAATGCCCTGCAACGCCAGCAGCCGGCTGTATTTAGCATGATAAATCAAACAATGCTATCCAGAATAACACCCCATACGAGCTGCCATTTTATAGGTGCTCAGACCCAGTAGTCTAGACATCAGAATTTGTCCCATTTAAAGTAACTCAGCTCCTAACTCCTTTGCCCATTTTTCATGCTTCCGACAACAAATTTGAGAATGGAATGTTCACTTGATGCCTAATGTTTCACACCTCTTGTGTCCAAATAGATCCATTAAGAGTATATAACACAGAATAGGACTACAGTCAGAGACTGGTATAGTGATCTGGAAACATACATTTAAAACCATCCTATCACATCCATTAATCCTTGAAATTAAGTCAATATAATTGTAGAAGCAGTAGCCTAACTGCAGCTTGACACATCATTCACTCGTGTCAACTTATATCAACAGGATACTGTTAGGGCAGGAAGTAGTAGCACTGACTAATTTCCTCTAGCTACATCAGATGACATCCATACTGAATATCTGAACATGTCTCCACAACTTAAAGATGTAGCGAGGAAAAAGGCCACGCTAATAAGTTTGTGAAACTAAAACAAATCAATAGAAAGCTCTTCAGACTGTGCCTCTGATACAGCTTTCACTGATTGGGAACATCAATTAGTCCACCTATAAGAATCATTTCAAGTTAATAAATTCAATATTAACTTATATATCAGCATTTCAAATAAACAAATATCAGTATCTGCAGTCATGCCGATACTTTTCTGCCTTGCACTGATATCTTAGGAGCTGAGAAGTGTAGAAAATTTGTTGCTGGATGATTATTCAAGTTTCATAGACAGGACATGGAAAGAATTGCACTGTCGTCCACAAAATCATTTACAGAAAGTACAGTTGACATTGTGAACAGTGATTTTTCTGAAGTGTGTGTTACAAGGATACAATTATATTCCTTTGCATTAACATTACATGAAGATAATCCAGTGGTTAAAAAAATTGTGATTATTTGCTTAGTAACATTCATATTTATGAGCTTTATTCTCTGCGCTGGTAGCCATGTGCCATGCTACACTGCCTCAGTCTGCAAAGCATTCTGGGAAACTTCTTCTAATTCTAAAACTGTTTTTACATTTCTGCAAAATGCCATGTCCAACTGTATTCATACCCTTTCTCAGTACTCAATGGTAAAGCCTTTATTTGCCATCACAGTAATCAATCTTATAATTGCTAATAAGCTTTTCACATGTCGACAGAATTTTGGACCACACCCCTTTAGTGATGATCTCCAGGTCTTTATGGTTGGAAGGCCATACTGCCTGAAAAACACCTCCGAAGCATTACATTTCCACCACCACACTTGACTGTAGAAATGGTGTTCTTGGGGTTGAAAGTTTGTCCTTTCTTTTACCAAGCAAAAGCCACATGCTTTGGTCCAAACAAGTCCAATTTAGGCTCACCCAACCACAGAATTGATGACCAAAAGCATTCCTCTTTGTCTTGAGGAGTTGTTGCAAAGGCTAGGTGAGCTTCTGAGTGACTCCTTAGTTGCGTCCATGGAGACCCACCTTGTGTAGTGTCTTCCTTGAGATCATGGTACCTGAATTGCTCAGATTTATTAGTATTTGGCCATGGTGGTGATCCTTAGATGATTCTTAGTCTCTCAGGCTACCATTCTTGCCAGTGCAGAGGTCATGTTTGACTTCGTACCATGTCCTTTGAGATTTTTCACAACTCCTTGTACTTTTTGATCAGGCTTTGTAATGTGGTCAGTGGTATTTGAAAACACTTAAATATTGCTTTGTAGACTTTCCCTGAGGTACTAACTAAACTCTTTAGTTTTAGCCATGCCTTGCAATTAACTAGTAACTGCCTAAGGAACTACTGCATCAGCTGTTTCCAATTTATAGTTGATTAGAAAACATTACAAGGATCATTTGGAACGTAAGCTTGCATTTTCTCAAAAATTAGTTTTGATTTCATGGACTATGAATAACTTTAAAAACTGTCACATGATAAAAAAAATTTAATTGTGCAATTAATTTTTTTAATTAATTAATCTTGGCTTTAACACACATTTTGATCACTTTTATTTGAAAAGTGACTTTTATATGAAAGTGAAATGCAGACCCATTCCAAAAAGAATCCGTTTGCTTTCATCCTGCTCCATACAGATCCTCAGCAGAAGGAATCATGAAGTCCTCTAAAACATTCAACGGTCCAGCCCTTCTTCTCCTTGGCCCACCTGAGACGCTTCCTACATTGGCTCAGGTTCAGAAGGAACTCGACAGTTGTAGCCCATCTCCCGGATGCGTCTGAATGTGGTGGTGGTGCTTGAAGCTGTGACTTCTGCCTTATTCCACTCTTTCTGGATCTCTGCCGGAATCTTGAATCTTCTCTTTTTGATAATCCGCTGAAGCCCACAGTCATCATCTCCTGCTACATTTTGTTCTTTCATTAGACTTTCCATTGATATGCTTGGACACTCTGTGAACAGCCAGCCTCCTTAGCTATAAACTTTTGTGGCTTACCCATCCTATGGAGGGTATCAGTGATGGTCTTCTGGCCAGTTATGTCTGCAGTCTTCCCCCTATTCAAACATTCATGCCCTGCAAAAATTGGGCTGATTTCTCCACAGTATTCACATTTTTTTAAATCCTGTTTTCGTGGATTTTATGAGCTGGAAGCCCAAATAAGGTAAAAATAAATAAATAAATAAATAAATATTTGAAATCGTTTAAATTGTGGGCCCTGAATCTATAAGTGTGTAGGGAGCTAGGGAACATGGGTATATCACTTCACTGGAAGTTCTGTTGTGCTGCTGCTACATGACTGGTTAATTTGATTTTACCTCAGAGACCCGCCCCTGCAATGGGAAGCAGTTTGCGCTCTTTTTTTTATTAAATGCCAGAGGAATAAGTAATTATCAGGGAAAGAATAACAGTATAACAATAGTTTACAACAAAAAATCTAAAGTTCAAGAAAAGGAAATAAGAAAAAAATAATATAAAAAATAATAATGTGTAATGATGTAATCCATCACCTTTGTCAACATTAAACTAATGTAACATACAAAAATATAGCAAACCAAAAAGAGCTACAACATTTTTGTTCTCCATTGTTCCTTTAGTAATGTTTGTGATAGCTAATGAGCTAGGAGTTGCTAACACTGAACACGAGATCATTAAACATACATTAAAAAGTTACATCACCCACAATTCATAGACGTTTCATCACATTTATTTCAAAAGTGCGTACAACATACAAATTTAGTTGACAGTGTTGTTTGATTTATCATGCTAAATACAGCCGAGTAATCAAGGTGTGTGCCTGATGCTATCCGCTGCTGTAGAGGTTGCAGCACATTCCAAATAGTTTTTTAGTGACTGAGTTTCCTATGAAAAGCCCTTGAGATTCTGTACCCTGTGCAGTGTGTAGGGAGCAGGTTAGAGACCCTTGCGATTGGAATGCAGCATAAAATGTTTGTGTTCACTGACAAAGCTGATGGTTTGGGTAATTTAACAAATTTTTCATTTGCTTTAAAAATTTTAGTGCCGTTCATTTTTTTAATTGCGATCAATTGTTTAATGCATTCGTGTGTTTATTTGACAGCACTAGTAAAAACATTTAAAAACCTATTTACAATTTACCTTTAGCATCTCTCTACCACAATTTGTCACTTGTTTATATTTCCAGCCAGAAGAAATTTACCACTGCACTACTACTATACTAATACTGGGTAGTGCCTACCTTTGCCCAGCCTCAATTCTTTGTGGCATGGATTACATAAGATGTTGGAAACATTCCTTTGAGATTCAAACTGACTTGAGGTTCATGTTGACATGACTGCATCACACAATTCCTGATTTTTCAGGTGCACTTTCATATGATGAATCTCCCATTCTACCATATTTCAAAGGTGTTCAATTGGATTCAGATCCAGTGACTAGGAAGACCACTCACTGACACATTTATAAACAGTCTGAGATGACTTTTGCTTTATCACATGCTTCATTATCATGCTGGAAGTAGCCATTAGAAGATGGGTAAAATTGTTGCTGTGAAGGGATGCACATGATCAGTAGCAATATTCTGTGGCATTCAAGCAATGGCTGATTAGAATTAATAATCCCAAAGGGTGTGAAGAAAACACTCACCACACCATTGCACCACCTCAACCAGCCTGGACTGTTAATGCAAAGCTGGTTGTGTCCATGCTGGTAACAAATGATGACAATCTGTATGCCTCAGTAGAAATCAAGATTTATCAGACCAGGCTACGTTTTTTCCAGTGTACACCTGTCTAGTTTTGGTGTGTTTGTGCCTACATCAGCCTCAGCTTTCAGTTCTTGGCCGACAGAAGTGGAACCTGACATGATCATCTGTTGTTCCACCTAAAGGTTTGATGTTTTGTGCATTCTGAGATGCTTTTCTGCTCACTACAACTGGTTATTTGAGTTACTGTAGCCTTTTGTCAGCTCAAACCAGTTTGGCCATTCTCCACTGACATCTCTATCAACCAGTTTCTGGCCACACAACTGTCGCTCAGTGGATCTTTTTTTATTATTGCACCATACTCTGTAAACTCAAGACCGTTATGCATGTTGTGTCAGCAGTTATAGGAATACTTAAACCAACCTGTCTGTCACCAACAACCTTGTCACAGTCTAAATTCCCAAGATTGCTACCAATTATTATGATA
This sequence comes from Leptodoras oyakawai, assembly GCA_024363135.1. Taxonomy (NCBI): domain Eukaryota; kingdom Metazoa; phylum Chordata; class Actinopteri; order Siluriformes; family Doradidae; genus Leptodoras; species Leptodoras oyakawai. Next base: position 14,934,128 of record JANCOA010000001.1, on the reverse strand, counting down.
ATAGATGAATCTGTTGATTATTCTTTAGACTAATCAATTTACTATAAACTATATTAAATTCAAAGTATATTTATTTGCAGCATCAGCACTACTACACAGCACTACTACACTAACTAGGCATAAATAACACTTCACTTATTACAATACATTGACATTCATGTCAATCAAATCAGACACTCAGACTAACGCAACGTTATGCTAGTATGTACATTTAGTACGCTAAGAATAGACAATCACTTAGCACTACTGGGTTAGAAATCATTTAACTTCTTACAACCTAACTGATTTAAATAGCTTCCACACCTGCTGCCCAAAACTGCATGACACAAGTAGTTCTGAAGTAAGAATCATTTAATCTTCAACCCATCATCATTTGACCAAAGTAGTGTGAAATAATATTTTGTGATAGACTAGGAAAGTAGATATGACCTTAATTGTGAGATACGGCCAGAAAACCAAAAACAGTAGAAAATACAAAAGTGGCAAAATACAGTGGTGTGAAAAAGTGTTTGCCCCCTCCCTGGTTTCCTGATTTTTTTGCATGTTTGTCACACTTAAATGTTTCGGAACATCAAACCAATTTAAATATT
>JANCOA010000001.1:14894173-14905680 GCA_024363135.1 Leptodoras oyakawai | reverse complement strand
ATATATACTACACTTTCTACACTCATTGTCCATTTTCTCAGTTCCACTTACCACATAGATGGACTTTGTTGTAATGATAATACTTTTATTTTAATATACTAGCTCTTTTCAATGACCCAAAGATGCTTGAACAGTACACAAATGACACAATTGACACGGACAAGAACACAATAATACATACAAAAAGACAATGCTATATATATATATAGAATAGTGTACGTACAATCAGACAGTTCTTTACAAGGGCATGGTCTAAGAAAGTAACATTCTAGACTTGAGGCAGATTATAAGCAAGTGAGGAGTTTTTGGGTTCAATTTAAATATGGAGAGGGAGAGTTGGATTGCTTGACCCGTGGCAGAAGAGAGATCCAGAGTCGAGGGGCAAATCTTGAGAATACTCGGTCACCAAATCCTTGGAGTTTAGAGGGATGGTGAGTAGTGCAGCTGAAGAAGACTTGAGAGAGTGAGGGGGTTTATAAAGATGATGATGAGACAGAAAGGATTGTGAAGCACTTTATAAGTGAGTAGAAACATTTTGAACTATATGCGGTATTTTACAGGAAGCCAGTGGTGGCGTTGGAGAATGGGGGTAATATGGTGATGTGGGTGAGGAGACGGGTGACGAGTTCTGAACCCCTTGGAGTTTTGAATGGAGGAAAAACTGATGCCAGCTAGAAAAGAGTTACAGTAGTCAAGATGGCTTGAGATGAAAGCATGGATAAGAATTTCTGTAGCAGACTGATTAAGGGATGATCTGATTTTGGCTATATTGTGTAGATGGAAAATGAATTGAGGATGGCACCCAGATTTCAGCTCAGTGGGGAAGGAGAAAGGGCTACATCAGTGTAAACAGTAAGAGGAAGAGTTTTATTGAGGGCTGATTTGGAGCCAATAAGAATAAATTCTTTTTGTCAAAAGTTTTGTCATTTAACATGAGAAAGTTGTTTCATCCCTCTTGATTTTGGATAAGCAGGTAAGTGAGAGAGGGGTGGATTTTGAAAATATTTCATTAAAAACAAGATTTTAGCAATGTAGTATATGGCTAAGGGGAAGGATATATATACAATGGTCCAAGGAATGATCCTTGAGAGATGGCAGAGGTAAAGGAAATATGCCCAGAGAGGGTGACAAACTGCTGCCTATTGGTTAGGTAGGTTGTAAACCAGTTCAATGCAGTGCCATTGATGCCCAGCTCATGCAGCCTTGACAGGAGAATGCTGCACTTGGGTCAAGCAGTAACAGGATGCTTAATGCACTAGCATCTGCAGTCACAAGGACATCATTGATGTCCTTAATTAGACCTGTTTCAGTGCTGTGGAATTTATGGAAACCAGACTGGAATGGTTCAGAGAGATTGTTAGATGTTGGGTGCTCTTGTGGCTGACTAGCAACAGTTTGTTCAAGAACTTCAGACAGAAAAGGAAGGTTAGAGATAGCATGGTGTAGATATTTAGGTCTTTAGTTTTTTTTTTTAAGTGTAGGTGTTACTGCAGTAATCTTGTAGACAGAAGGAACCTGACCTTCATTACTAAGGATTGTGAGATGAGGAACCAGGACAGGTAAACGGGTTTTAGTTAAGTTTGTAGGGAGTGGATCAACAGAGCATGTTGTAGTTATATCTGCAATGAAGGAAGACTTGAAAGAATTAAAGGCAGAAAGAGGAAGAGAATGAGTTGTAGCCAGGAGGATGAGTAGAAAGAGAGGAGTGAAAAGGCTTGTCTGCAGAAGAGGTTGCCATGGAGCTATTTGTTAGCAATTTTAGATTCAAAGAAATGTAGGAATGCGTTACAAAGTTCAGAAGAAGCAGCTGCAGTGCTTTTAGCTTAAAAACCTTGGATAGATGGATACTTTATTGATCCCCTGGGGGAAATTCAAGTTGACTTAGCAGTACGTAGGGCATCTCTGCAAGTAGATGCGTGTTTATAGGGGTTTAGCGATGCACCATGCCTCAGAAATGTGATGTGCATTGTGGTTGGAAAGTATCACATGCACTCTGTTCATAATGCCGTCTAATATATGCAACAGCATCTTTTTAACAGCAGAGGGTTCCAACCTCACTAGCATGTCATGCGTCATGCTCTCATTCAGCTCGGTCTGAGCCGCAGCTTCAAAACAAAATCAAATGTGATGCAAACTTTGGAAGACGCAGACAGTGTAGCTATGTCACTATAACAGCACGTGTGATCACTGGAGAGTGGGAAACGGAGAGCTTCACTCTCTCTATTTTCGAGTCACACACTGGGCTAAACATAGCAAAAGCTGATCAAAACATTGCCTTTGTTACGGACAACGCTCGAAATATGGAGGTAGAGGCTGGACTAGCACCACACAAAGTGTTTTGCCCGCACTTTAAATCTGGCTTACCAAGCAGGACTAAACTACGTAAGCCACATAAACCATGTGACTCGGTTGTTGGGTTGAGTGAGGCACATTCTTCCACCGTGTTGATAAAGATCCCCCCTCATGAACTCCTTTCTTTTAATTTGAAGGAGACTAAAATTCTCTGTTTTAATGATTTACTCTACACATTATTAATAACTACACATTATTTCGAACTGTTATTCTTCAAAAATAACTTACTGTGCACTCTGAGACACATCCACCATATTACACCACCCTGTAGGTGTAGTCAGCGACAGTAGCTCTCATGTCGTTGTACAGTTTGTGTTAGTCATCCTCTAATCCTTCATCAGTGCTCACAGGATGCTGCCTACAGGATGCTGGTGACTGGGCATTTTTGGTTGGTGGACTATTTTCAGTCCAGCAGTGACACTCTGGACTGGAGTTTTTAAATCTCCAGCAACATTGCTGTGTCTGATCCACTCACACGAGTACAACACACACCAACACACTGCAGTGTGACTACAGATTCACCACCCAAATGGTACCTGATCTGTGCTGGTCCTGTGGGGGTCCTGTGACCACTAAAGAACCATGTATAGGGGACTAACAAAGTATGAAGAAAAACAGATGGGCTACAGTCTGTAATCGTAGAACTGCAAAGTACATTTATATGGTAAGTGGAACTGAGAAAATGGACGATGAGTGTAGAGAAAGCACAGTGTAAAGTTTTAGGCCTGTGTGGAAGAATGCCTTCAAACATACAAATAATCGTGTATTTTTACAAAATGCAGAGTGAGTGACCAAAAGAAAAAATCTAAATCCAGTCAGTATTTGGTGTTTCTACTCTTTGCCTTCAAACCAGCATCAATTCTTGTAAGTACACTTGTACAAAGTCAGGGATTTTGTAGGATTATAGTCAGGTGTTTGATCAACTAAATAGACCAACCAGGTGCTAATGATCATCAATTTCACACGTAGGCTGAAACACAGTCATTAACTGAAACATAAACAGCTGTGTAGGAGCTTGTCATGTCACAGGGCTACACCATGGCAGGACTGAGCACAGCAACAAGACACAAGGAAGTTATACTGCATCAGCAAGGGCTCCCCCAGACACAGATTTCAAAGCAGACTGGGGTTTCAAGATGTTTTGCAGAAGCACAATGCCGGTGCTCTGGACTGATGTCAGAATGTGAAATATTTGGCTGTAGCAGAAGGCAGGAGACGGCTGGAGAGCAGTACAGTAATGACTCTCTGCAGGCAACAGTGAAGCATGGTGGCAGTTCCTTGCAAGTTTGGGGCTGCATTTCTGAGTTGGAGATTTGGTCAGGTTAATGGTGTCCTCAATGCTGAGAAACACAGGCAGATAATTTTCCATCATGCAGTACCATCAGGGAGGCGTACGATTGGCCCCAAATTTATTTTGCAGCAGGACAACGACCCCAAACACACAGCCAATGTCCTACCTGTATAGTTCTAGGCTATAAATATTGCATCTGGTGTTGTGTAGGACTAACATAGGGACTGACTTTTTTTTTTTTTTTTTTCTAATTATACCAATAAATTAGAACCTGATATCAAAGAAAATGCCTGCAATAGCTTATGACTTTGTGTTTTTCATGTTTGTTTTTTATTTGCTACATTATGGGGAGTCTTCATATTTGAAAGTGTTAACAGTTTTGGTTTTGCTGTTCTTAGATTTTCTGCTGAGTTCATTATGAAGTATAATATGTCACAGCTTAATAATTTTAAAACCTGATAAGGGCATTTGAAGCTAGCCAGAACTTTGTTGTGAATGGTGTTCAAAATTAATGAATGCTGGTTTTGAATCATGTTATTCCAAAAGCTTGAAATGGGTGGTGCTGAATGGTGTACTAGAACAAGCATACTGGGCGTTGTTGGTTAAATTGCTGTTTGCATTGATGTTTTTGCCTCCATTTATTCTCTTATTACAGTCGAGAGTTGATTTTAAATGATTGACGACAGGATTGGCTTGGGTTTCATCCACAACTAATAACGAACCACCACTAATTATACAGGTAAGAATTTGCGTAGCCTTTAGTTCAATGAACACATTTAAGATTTTTCTTGTACACATCTTTGTTTACTTGGTGAGCTATATAATACATCTAAAGACTTAAAGGTTTATTCAGCAGAAATGTTGCTTGTTATCAGGTATGCAGGTAACATTATGCTGCTATATTTTGAGAAATACCTGAATTGCAAGCCCTGTATACATTCCTGTGCTGTTTGCTGGATTTTTGGAAATGTGTTAGCTGTGGAATTGCACTATTCATGTTCACATTTACCTGAATAACATGGTTTTAAGCTCTTACCTGCTATCTGTTATGGACCCATTATATTTGCTTGCTTAAACTTGGCTTGTGTTTATATAAATAAAAAAATTACTGGGCTGAACCTTCTGATTTTGTGAAATGGTAAAGAATTGAAGAGGTTTCTATACTTTAGTAAATTGGTGAAATAAAATTTTTACAATTAGTATCCAAGCAAAAAAAGTTGTCACTACATCAAAATAGATTTCAAACTTTACTTGTACTTGGTTGAAATTGGCTTTTTGCACATAGTGGTTATTATATCTTGTGGGAACCATGTATGGAATGATTGGTGCATTTTGGCATCAGCCATTTTATTATTTTATTGTTTTTTATGATGTGAACTCAGTGATGAGAAAATAATTGTGTGATTGGCTTTGGTTATGAAGAGATGACTGCATTTGTTTTTGCTGTTTCCTTTATGATTGCACAAATGCTTAGTGTACGACAACTTTCATCCTCCCCATTCTATGGTTTTAGGCTGCTTTGTGTGACTTTGTCATACTAATCTTTCCTTCACCCTAGCCTGATGGTCGTTGCCTTCTTTCATCTACAGGTGTGCGTTATAGCACCTCAGCATGGCTGTGGTCATCCGTTTGCAGGGCCTTCCCATTGTGGCGGGCACCATGGACATTCGCCATTTCTTCTCCGGTCTGACAATCCCGGATGGTGGTGTGCATATTGTAGGGGGTGACCATGGTGAAGCATTTATCGTGTTCGCAACAGATGAAGATGCAAGGCTCGGAATGATGCGCACAGGGGGAACAATCAAGGGTTCCAAAGTGTCACTTTTACTTAGCAGTAAAACTGAGATGCAAAACATGATTGAGTTAAGCCGCAGGCGTTTTGAAACTGGTAATGCAGATGGGGCTTCTGGAAATAGTAATAGGTCAGGGCCACCCAGTATTACTGGGGTAACTGAAAGGGGAAGCTTGCCAACCACTGCACAGGGTTTTAGTAATACCACTTCAACTACAGCAACCACAGTTGTCTCTGTTAATGAGCCTGTAAGCAACAAAAGTGCTCCAACCTTTGCCTCTACAACCATAGGTAACATGCCTCCAAACTTTAATAATTTCAGCAGCCCAAATCTTAGCATGGGGTCCACCATGACTACTGCCATGTCCTCCTTAAGTACTGTACCTCCTCCAATACCCCCCTTGCCTACTATGCCAACCTTACCTCCTATGCCACCCATGCCAGTACCACCACCAGTGTCCACATTACCCCCAGTACCAGCTGTAAACCCTTTAACATCAGTGCCACCAGTCCCTCCCATGGCTCACATGCCGCATCTTTCTGCACTCCCTCCTTTTAATCCTGGTATGCCCCCTCCAGTTGGACCTGTGGCTGGTGGTCTTGCTGGCTCAGGCCCACCTTTGTCTCTTGGAAACCCAAATCCAATGTTTCTTAACCCCTTAAACCCTCTAAATCCGCTGAGTCTCCAGGCTCATTTGAAATCAGCACTGATAAACCCTGATGAGTTGTACATACAGATTCATGGTCTTCCTTACAATACGTCTGAAATTGAAATTGGAGATTTTTTTCATGGATTAGGGGTTGACTCTATTCGGATACTCAGAGATGGTCTAGGCAGGAGCAGTGGTAGGGCTTTGGTCAAATTTTTTACACCCCAAGATTCCTTTGAAGCTCTTAAACGAAACACTGGTATGATAGGCCAAAGGTATATAGAAATATCCCCTGCCTCAGAGAGGCAATGGAGAGATACCCAGGGATCTTGTGGAGAGCAGCTTAAATTAGTTAGTGACTCGGAACAGAGTCGGCATCATCGTGGAAGTGCTACCTCTGCTTCTCCTTCTGGGCGAGAACGAGCAAGGTCTCGGTCACCTCATAAACAAGAGTTCTGTGTGTATTTAAAGGGGCTTCCATATGAAGCTGAAAACAAACAGATATTTGAATTTTTCAAAAACCTAGACATTGTTGAAGACAGCATTTATATTGCATATGGACCCAATGGCAGGGCAACAGGGGAGGGTTTTGTTGAGTTTAGAAATGAAATGGATTATAAAGTTGCTCTTGGATGCCACATGCAGTACATGGGAAGTCGATTTATACAAGTGCATCCCATCACAAAGAAAAACATGTTTGAAAAGATTGATGCAATTCGTAAAAGAATGCAGGGCTCCCAGGGGGATCATAAAGGTACCTCATCAGAGGGTGGAAAGGGTGCTCGGATTTGTGCTCATATAACAAATATCCCCTATAATGTGTCAAAGAAAGATGTACGTCTGTTTTTGGATGGAATTCAGTTGTTTGAAGACAGCCTCAAAGTACTAGTTGATGGCAATGGTAATGGCCTTGGCCAAGCTGTAGTGCAGTTTAAATCTGAGGAGGATGCTCATAAAGCTGAACGATTACATAGGCAAAAGTTAAATGGCAGGGATGCGTTTGTTCATTTGGTTACATATGAGCAGATGAAGGAGGTTGAAAGAAACCCTCCCCCACAGTCAAAACGGGGACAGAAGGCACAAAATTCACTTGCCCATGCACATGCCCAGGCCCAAGCCCAAGCCCAAGCCCAAGCTCAGGCCCAAGTGCAAGCACAACATGCCTTCCCTGGAATGACTGGAGAGGAGTTCAGTTTTCTCAGAAATGCTGTGGGGAACCTTGGTAATGGCCCTCCTTTCGTGAACCCATTTACTGCCCCAGGGAATGGCTTAGCAGGCCCACCACCTCTGCCTCCATTAGGTACAACTTTGGGTGATGTTTCACTTCCTGTTCCTCCACCTATTGTTGGGGGACACTTACCAGGGCCTGTCCTTGAGCCCCCTGGTTTCCGACCCGGTGGTAACAGTGCACCTCCTGGTTTTGTTGGAGCCCCAGAGAGCATAAGGAGCATGTCGTCATTTGATAATGGAACTTCAAGGAAGAGTGCAGGTCAAAACCGTGTTGGAAACCAGAGTCGTTCAGCAGGCTCTCAACCTGTTTTTGGTCCATCCGCTGAAAATCCAAGGGCATCAACCACTGGTTCTGCAGGCAACCCACGGCCCACCATTGTTAAAATTCAAAATATGCCTTTTACTGTCACAGTTGATGAAATCTTAGATTTCTTCTATGGTTATAAGGTTTTGCCTGGCTCCGTTTGCCTGCAATTTAGTGAGAAGGGACTGCCTACAGGAGAGGCAATGGTTGCATTTGATTCTCATGATGAAGCAATGTCTGCTGTTATGGACCTGAATGATAGGCCTATTGGTGCAAGAAAAGTAAAAATCACTATGGGATGAAGAAAACCATGACAAAATAAATGGACATGCACTTTTTCTATTGATAGAAAAGATTGATTGCTTAGAGTGGCATAACAACTTTTATCAGACAAAATGCTAGATAACCAGTGAAGTAGCTCCAAGAAAAAAAAAATATGTTGACCCTTAAAGTGTGATTGTGAAAGCGAACTGTTCAAAAGGTGGTTTTATTGTTTATCTTTGTGTAAAAGTGCTTGAGAGTGGCATTCAATCATGAGAGCTAAGGTTTTGTAGAATTCATGAAGAGGTGTAAGAATACTTAATTGCTGCATTTTGCATGTGTAGGGTGATGGCTATGCTACAGTGTCTTTATTGGCAATTATCTTCTCTTGTCCAGTTCCCTCTATGTTCATATTTTTTTATCCTAAACCAGTTTTTGACGATTTACGCTACATGTGCCATATATAATTTTGTGGTTTATGCTCCGTCACATGGGGTCTACATCTGATGCTGCCATGCATGGTGTATGTGCCCTTAAATTACATCTCTTACCCTTCTGTTTATTTTTTTCACAGTAAGCAGTAAATACATGAAAGTGTTGTCAGTTGATGTTCCATTTTGAGTGCTAGGTCCTATAGGATGAAGTTTACCTCTGAGAAACACAAGATGATGAATGCGATGACTTTATTTACTGTAAATGGATAAGCAGCATTGTTTAATAAATGCGGCAATGTAACATTTTGTAAATGAAAGCTTTACACTTTTCCTTTTATCTGCTCTCCACAGTGCGTATGTGTGTTTCCCCTTTTTTGCTGTGATATATGGTAGCGGTGTTTTTTTTTGTTTGTTTTTAAGATGTCCGCTTTACACAGTTATTTTGGTGTTAAAGTTTATTTGCAGTTGTACATATTTTTTTCAGCGTAACTATTATGTCATTAAAACGACATTCCTGAAATTTTGAATTTGCAAGGTATTGTTTTTTTCCTCCTGTCCTCCCTTCTCTGTTTCACTCAAATGAACAATAAAGATTGTTTTTCCTCTGCTGACTTTGATGTTTCACATGTGTATCCCGGAAATGGTATGAAATGCAAGTTCATGGTAGGTTTCTTTTTATGTTAATCTAGGGAATACTGCAAGATACTATTCCACAACACAACCTATGACCCTGCGTTTGCAGTTTCGCTCCTTGTTTTATGGTATACTTGGCTATGTATAATAATGCTGTGGATTGCATGCTATAGAGCCACAGTTTTTCATAGTTTCTTTTTTTTCTGGGAATATCCATAGGAGTGTGTGTACACACTATTGCCAAAAGTATTCACTCAACCATCCAAATAATTGAATTCAGGTGATCCAATCACTTCCATGGCCACAGGTGTATAGAAATGAAGCACCTAGGCATGCGGACTGCTTCTACAAACATTTGTGAAAGAATGGGTCGCTCTCAGGAGCTCAGTGAATTCCAGCGTTGTACTGTGGTAGGATGTCCATTGTGAAATTTGCTCACTACTAAATATTCCACAGTCACCTGTCAGTGGTATTATAACAAGGTGAAAGTGATTAGGAATGACAGCAACTCAGCCATGACTTCGTAGGCCACGTAAAATGACAGGGCAGGGTCAGTGGATGCTGAGGCACATAGTGCGCAGAGGTTGCCAACTTTATGCAGAGTCAATCCCTACAGACCTCCAAACTCCATGTGGTCTTCAAATTATCTCAAGAACAGTGTGTAGAGAGATTCATGGAATGGGTTTCCATGGCAGAGCAGCTGCATCCAAGCCTTGCATCATCAAGTGCAATGCAAAGTGTCGTATGCAGGGGTGTAAAGCACACCGCTACTTGACTCAAGAGCAGTGGAGACGTGTTCTCTGGAGTGACAATTCTTGCTTCTCCATCTGGCAATCTGATGGATAAGTCTGGGTTTGGCGGTTACCAGGAGAACGGGACTTATCTGACTACACTGTGCCAAGTGTAAAAGTTTGGTGGAGGGGGATTATGGTGTGGGGTTGTTTTTCAGGAGTTGGGATCAGCTCCTTAGTTCCAGTGAAAGAAAGGGATGGCTCCTTCCTGTTCCACCATGACTGTGCACTAGTGCACAAAGCAAGGTCCATAAAGACATGGATGAGTGAGTTTGGTGTGGAAGAACTTGACTGGCCTGCACAGAGTCCTGACCTCAACCTGAGAGAACACCTTTGGGATGAATTAGAGTGGAGACTGTGAGCCAGGCCTTCTCCTCCTACATCAGTTTCTGACCACACAAATGCACTTCTGGTAGAATGGCCAAAACTCCCATAAACGCATTCCTAAAGCTTGTGGAAAGCCTTCACAGAAAAGTTGAAGCTGCTATAGCTGCAAAGGGCTGATATATTAAACCCTATGGATTAAGAATTGGGATTTCACTCAAGTTTGTATGTGTAGGAAGGCAGACGAGCGAATACTTTTGACTGTGTGTGTGTGTGTGTGTGTGTGAGAGGGAGAGAGGGTGATGGCTGGATGGATGGATGTGTGTTCAATGTGGATATATTTATCTGGAGAGGGTCTGTATGTGTTTACTGTGTTGAAAGACTTCTTAAGCATGTGACTGAAGTACCAGTCCTGGATAACCTCATTTTTTGTAGATACTTCTTGAGAGTTGCATCCAGAAACAAGCTCCATAATATAAGAGGTAATAACAGGTGATTCAGATGTTGTACTGAGTAGAAGATTATTTGTTTGTCAATCAGTGAATTATTTGCCTCTTGAATGCTGTTATTAAGATCTGCTTGAGGCATCTTGGTGTTATTTAAGGTAAGTTGTTTTTTTTCCATCTGATGCAGCTTTGAACTGTTTCTTTTATACAACTGCATATCTGAATATACACAGGCTTTCTTTTAAGACAGTGCCTAAATATGATATATTTATATGGTCATTTACTCATTTGGCTGTTTTGTATTTCTTGATGGATGGATGTCCATAACCTTATGAAGACTGCCACCCTGCTTTGACCTGTTGCTATAGCCTGGGAATTTAATTTTTTGCTATGGTTATGATGTACCGTCTGGAGCTGTTGGGAGCTCTGTAATCCCTGACAGGCAATTTTAATGTTATTCATCAAATTCATTCAATGTGTTTAGGTCATTTCTGACACACAGATCTTAGCATCTTGTGGGCATGCAGTTCAGGTTGAAACTGAATTTTGTTGAATTGTTGTAACAAATGCTAAAGGGAGGTAAATATATGGCTGCATAAATATGTAATACAGTAAAGGCCTACTGTTCAGGACAGCTCTTCTGTTACAGCTTTTTTAGATTAAGGATATACCACCCCTGGCAAAAATTAGATGTTATCATATAAATCTACAAGCAGCGATTTTCTCAATTTCAGATGGTACAGAAGTCTCTTCCTGTGATTATATATCATATAAACCTACAAGCAGCAATCATTGGAATCCAGGCAGTTGTGCTGAATGTTGATTGCCAATTGGGGCCATTTTGTTGTTGAGCAAGCCAAATGGAACTTTATGCACGAGCAAATGCACACCACATTTCAGAAATGAAGCAGTTCTTGAAGCATGCAGCACCCCATCAAGAAATCTTGAGCATGTTTTAAATATGTGGTAGAGATACCAGGTGTGAAATTTCATGAAGTT
>JANCOA010000001.1:14877676-14888112 GCA_024363135.1 Leptodoras oyakawai | reverse complement strand
TTCAGTTGAAATGTCAGGAGACAGGACTGAAAGAAACCACCACAGAGAGGAGCAGTGCTACAGTAGTATCTGTAATGCCAGTGTGTCTTATGGCCCTCTTTTGATGATACTCTGGTCTACTCTCATCTGCATGTCTGTGTTTATCAGTCACAACCACTAGACAATAATGATCAGTTATCTGCTGACCCTGAGCACACCCTGCACCACACACACACACATCTGTTTAGGACAACAGGGCTTAGTCATTTAAATGTATACGTTTTGGTATGTGATGATATGTAAATGGGGAAAAAAATAATAAATACTGAATATAATTTCTTTGACTTGGTGCCTTTCTCTCCACAAGAAAAAATGTATTAAGGTGTCTGTACACAGTGTATTGTGTAAAGCAGGAGGGTCTAATCTGAATCACAGAGCACTGGTGTGGCTGCTTATTTTCCAACCATGCAGGAACCACACCTGGTAGCTGAATGATGGCCAGGGTTAGCCGACTAAACCGGTAGAATCAGGTGTAAATCCTGTCTGGGTGGAATGAAAACCTGAAGTCTCTCAGGCCTGCTGCGGATAAGATCTGTTCTTGTGTACTGTGGGCCTTTACTCTGTGTGTGTAGACGTGAATATAGAAAGGCAAATTTCCTAAAATATTACTCTGTACAGTGAGTAGGGTGCAGGTTTCAAATACCCGAGTGTTTTCAGCATGTTATAAAATGATGAAAAATATTTTTAAAAATGCTTGTTTTTAGGAAAAAGAAACCTCTTAGTTCAAATGGTCCAGATTGACTTTTACAAAAACAAAACCTGAATGATTGCTCCCTTTAGGAATCCACTAAAATGGATGCATTGTCAATCACATTGTCCACTGGGGCTACTATTCAAGTATTTTTCACTAACAAACAAGTATATCTAAAGTAAAATAAGGTGTACATTGATGATTCTTTTACTTCTGATTCAATCTAATGTTATGTAATGTGCTGCAAATTGGCCATTTATGTGAAAAGGGAACGACCATCCCTGAACCAAGGAGGGGAGTATATCTTTGCTATGAGAGTATATCTTTACAATGCAGTGATTGCCGCTCTTCCTCAATCTTGTGTGAATAGCATGCATGGCCATTGTACGTCGGTCATTGTTATTTGTATATGAAACTGATCATGGTTCCATTGTTATGCAATAGTGCTGGTTTCAGTCATTACGCAAATATCCCTGATATAAGGTTGTGGTTATTTTTCAAGCAGCTGAGACTAAAGAATTTATTTGGATGAGTGATGAAACATTTTTCCAACTAAACCTTGTGTCTAGGGCGACACGGTGGCTCGGTGGAGTAGCACTGTCGCTTTACAGCAAGAAGGTCCTGGGTTCGATCCCCGGGTGGGGCTGTGTGGGTCCTTTCTGTGTGGAGTTTGTCCTCCCTGTGTCCGCGTGGGTTTACTCCGGGTACTCTGGTTTCCTCCCACAGTCCAAAGACATGCACATTAGGTCGATTGGTGTCTCTAAAGTGCCCCTAGTGAGTGTGTGTGTGTGCCCTATGATGGATTGGCGCCCTGTCTAGGGTTGTTCCTGCCTTGCGCCCTAAGCTGCCGGCTAGGCACGGCTCCCCTGTGACCCTGAAAAGGAATAAGCGGCCAAGAAGATGAATGAATGAACCTTGTGTCCATGAACTGATTCAACTTTCTGGGAATTACTTACCTGGATTATTCAGCATGCATCAAGATGACAAATCTTGAAAGACATATTCAGGACTAGATTTGGATACTGTTTGCTAAGCTTTGGATGTGGGTATCCTTAGGAGGCAGAGTTAAGTTGAAACGCCTTCACACCACCTCCATGATGCCATTGCAACCACCTGACAATGGCGTTATAACTTGCTTATATTGCACAGTCACTCTGCATTTTCTTTTTTTTTTTTTTAGTTATTATCGAGCTACAAAAATCTGTTTGCATCATTGTTGTTTGTATTTCCACTTGCAGTAAGTTTTCCACTATCCTCATTTTTTTTGCAGATGGCGACCCAGTATGTGTCCAAGATTGAGCTCTCTATATCCTGCAAAAACCTTCTGGACAAAGACATTGGCTCAAAATCAGACCCCCTTTGTGTTCTGCTGCAGAGTGACGGGGGAGACAAATGGACTGAGGTATGCAACACTTTTCTGAAATCTGTTCTGGGGTTCTGGTATGTATTGGAGTTTAGCTGGGGAGAGGTGTCTTAGTGTGCTGATTTATGTTGTGGTTTTTGTGAATTGTAGGTGGACCGCACAGAGAAAGTGAACAACTGCCAGGACCCAGAATTTTCCAAAAGACTGTGTATTGACTACTTTTTTGAGAGGGTGCAAAAACTAAAGCTAGGTGTCTATGACATCGACAACAAATCTGTAGACCTGAAGGATGATGACTACTTGGGAGGTTTTGAGTGTACCCTTGGCCAGGTATCAGCAATTCCACATGGCACACAGTGTGAAGCTTTAATCTGATCTATGACACCCCTGGCAAAAATTATGAAATCCCCACTCGCGGAGGATGTTTACCCAACTTTTTACTTAGCAAATAAACAAATAACAGATTTGATGCAAAACAATTTTTCTTTAATAGCTGAACATTCTGGCTTTGTGAAACATACTTAAACTAAAATAAATGAATAATTGTAATAAAATAATTGGCATATTTTGTTCCAGATCAAGTAGAGGAAAAAATATGGAATCACCTTGTAATTTACATTTTTAAAACGAATACCAGCACAAGGCTAAAATGCTGATTAGTCTGCAGTTAAGAGAGTTCCATAAGTTTTGCCAAGGGTTGTGTAAAGATAAGATGGCAAGAATAAAACCAGACTCTAAACATTATATAATGATATTGCAAAAGAGTGACTTAAAAGTGGATGGTCACTAAATAAATAGATAGTATTTAGTAGTAGTAACATAGTACAATGCTTAATAAACATTATATATGGTAACATATGCTTTAAATCCATACACTGTAAGTACATTCTAATAACGATTTGGGGCTTTTATTGCTTTTATTTTATTTGATCAAAACAATTTACAAATCTGAATGGAGAGTTGTGTGAGTGTATCTCAATTTGTGTGTGTGTGTGTGTGTGTGTGTATAAAATATAGATTTGTAAATGTTTAAAAAAAAAAAAATCCAAATCTGTATTCACATTTGCAAGGGCGTTGAGATACGTTGTGTTGAGAAGTCATCAGTTACGATTCAGACAGACTTCACAGTTCGTTGTCTTTTTACATGTGACTTTGGCTAAAACTTCTGCAGTGGCAGAGATGTACAAACCTGTATGGAGAGTTGTCTGTGTTCCACATAGCACCAGTCAGTGGTAGGACCCAAGGATTATAAACCTGCTAATGTGATTACAAACACATAGATTGAGATACAGTTATTGAGTTACATAATCTTCCACTCATATTTGTAAATAGCTTTGTTGCAATAATGGCCCCATAACTATATTTATACTATGACATTTGGTGCAACATTGTGAAAGTTTTCCATATTTCTGTAAAGGTTTTTGATGGATGGAAACTGCATGTGTTCATTTCTACCCTAGATTGTGTCAAGTAAGAAGATTACCAACCCTCTTCAGCTGAAACCAGGCAAACCAGCAGGCAAAGGCATAATAACGGTATATCTTGATGCTTTTTCATATTTTTTATTTTATAAGCAGCATTTAATAATCATTCAACACCTTATTTGATTTTATTTTAATTAATGAAACACTGATGCTGACTTTTTTGCAGGCCTTCCACTCTATAAGCATACACTGGTAATTCTCATAGCATTTGCATGTTTCAGTGTGAAAGCTTTATCTCTTTCACATTGCAGGTTTTTCTTTAAGAGTAGCATTTTTGCATGTTGATCTGTCAGTCAAAGGCAAACATACTACAGTACTGAAGAGTAACTTCAGCTTTCCTGTTGAGCATTGTTCAGTTCTTTACTCTTTCACCCCTAGTGTGCAGTGCTTTTGTGGACAGCTTTGTTTTTATAAGCATCCAACTTATAGTGAGTGAGTTTTTCAGAGTATAATCAATATGATTTTTTAGAACTGGTGATATTCAAATCTGGTGTGCTGATACTTGATCTTCTAGCATGTGGATGATAATGTCATAAAGTTATTTGTTGGTATACAAATTCATTAAAATATGCTGCATGATTTTAAATATGCTACAAAATTATTTGTATAATGTATGTATGTATTGTATTGATGATAAAATGTTGCACTCATTAAATAAACAACCATCTCTTAACAGCTCTTATCAGCAAATGGCAGATGGTCATGGCTGATGTTTATTGTGTTGCATCACTTTTGTTTTGGCATCAAGCATCAAATGACCACATCTTCTGAAATGAGCCATATTGTCAGCAAAGCAGTTTAATACATTTGTTCATGCATTGGGTGTGTTTGCACAGGCTTTATAATTTACTTTGTTTCTCCTTCTGGGCAATATGGATAGTCAAAAGGGTCAAATTGGTTCCTTGTCTGCTAGAGGAGCTATTGATGGGGGAAATTGTCAAATTAGTTCTGTTGCTTAAACTGGTGATGTACTTGGGGGAAAAATGACACATTTCTTTTGTCTCCAGCTGACAGTATGGCTGTTGAAAAGAGTCAAATAAAACCAGGATTAAGTTAAAAAAAAAGATGTTATTTTAAACATTAATATATACCCAGAATTTAACAATCGGAGCATCCCTACTTACCATAAATATTGAGCAAAGACCTGAGTCTGAGGAGACTAAACTAGACCCTTGTGTAAAAGAACCCTGAATAAATTAACTGGCATAGTGGTCAAAAACTATTTTTGGTTTTCCATGAAGCTACTATAGGGCTCCTGGCTAGTTGGCTAGATCATGCTAGCTAGAAAGCATAGCAAGCCTTGTCTTTGCTTGCTTGCTAGCTCATTTAATCAACATATATGTATTTAAAAATCTTATTAATTATTGTGCATGTTACCTTTTCTGCTAGCTTGTAATTTTGTGCAACAATTATCTTTATGTCCTCCAAGGGCATACAAAAAAACCTTTCACTTGGGCTCAAATACAGATTTGCCATTAATGTTTAACAAACATGGGGTTGGGGTGATTGTACACTTTTACATACAATGAAAATTTCATAATAGTAGCTAAACTACTATATGCTGTATATACTCAAGTGTTGGTTCATGTTTGACAGATTGTTGCGGAAGAAGTGAAGGATAACCGAGGCATTGTGCTGGAAGTAGATGCCAGAAACCTGGACAAGAAAGTAAAGGGATTTATTCACATCTCTTTACTCAGTACTGCCTTCTTTTAAAGTCAGTCACTTATTTTCCTATAATTTTGTAGGATCTCTTTGGCAAATCTGATCCTTTCCTGGAGTTCTTTAAGCAGGCTGATGATGGCACATGGCAGCTGGTCCACAGGACTGAGGTGCACGTTCACTTCCTGTTCATGTCAAAACTCTGAGTTACAGCCTTCTTGGCTTATATATTGTGTCTTTTTTTTCTCACTTCTTTCAGGTCATTAAGAATAATTTGAACCCATCATGGAAGAAATTCACAGTTTCTTTGCATGCATTCTGTAGTGGAGACCTGAACAAGTCACTTAAGGTATGAGGGCCAACAGCAGGACTTGTTTCAATACTTACCCTGCATGGTTGTTCATAAGTCATGGTGTGAGCCAGAATGTAAAGAACAATGCTTATTGATATTATTTTTATCGATGGTATTTATTTATTCATCTGCTGTTTACACATGAACCCTTGCATTCAGTGTTCTGTCATTCAAAATTATTTAGTTTACTTGAACTTATTTTTTATTAGTTTACTACTTATATAGTAGATTATTTCTTTCTTGTAACAATGCTTATTGGCAATAAATCATAAAACCATTGGAAAGCCTGTTAATTTCCCTTTTAAATGGTGCCACATTTGTATGGAACATGCATTTGTGGGATGAGCAGTAGATCTGAGAATTTGGATTGCACCCATGTCAAATATGGCAAATCTTTTCTGCCATTGCCAAACAGCTTATTTTGCTGTTTCTATTGTTTTGAGCTTCTGGTACCCCCCAGTTGTAGCCAATCAGGTGCCTGATTGCCGATCTCCAGTCTCATCGTGTTGCCAGGAGGGCTGCCATGACTGCCTTTCACTGTCAGGCCCATTTGCGCTGTTGTTGACAACACGTGCACTGGAACCTGAAAATGTGGAGGAAGTTATGTGTCCAGATTCTGTCTATGGCAGTTGGATTGTAAGGACAAAGTGTGGCGAAGATGCGGAGACGCTATGCTGATTGCTGTGCCCAACACAACCATGTTTGCTGACTTGTGACAAATGCTGATTGAAGAATGAGATGCCATCCCACAGCAGTGTGTGACCAGGCTGGTGACCAGCATGAGGAGGAGGTGCCAGGCTGTTGTGGCTGCGTTTGGTTCTTCCACACCCTACTGAGGCTCCTGTTTGTTAAATGATTAAATTGTTAAATTGCCAATATGTCTTGTTTCTTCAAACTTCAATCATCCACTCCACCAAAGACCAAACAAGTCAATGGCAGAATAAGCTGTTTGGCAATGGCAGAGAAGATTTGACAAATATTTTCATGGGCACAACCCACATTCTCAGCTCTACTGCTCATCCCACAAATGCATGTTCCATACAAGTGTGGCACCATTTCAAAGAGAAATTTGCAGGATTTTTTATTTATTTATTTTATTTATTGATTTATTGCCAAGAAGTATTGTTGGGGTTGATGTCCTCAGGATCGAGAAATTCCAGCCATGCTAGTGTTAAAAAGTTAACATTGAATATTTAATATTAGTTAATATTGAAGCAATTCTCTTTGCTTTATTCCAGTTTTTACAGTTTGTTGGATACTTTTGTTTTCTAAATGTTTATGGTAGTGCAGGTGGTGTGCACTGCATTATAATTTCTTCCCAGTGAAAATAATAGGACATAGTCTCCTGCTTGCTTTAAGTTACCTGTTTCAGAATCTGGAAGTAACAAGTCAGTCCTTGTATGTCTCTTACACTAGGTGGCTTGTTATGATAAAGATGAAGACACCAGCTCTGACCTAATAGGAGAATTCACTTGCACTGCAGCCAGACTGCTAGAGGCTAAAGACCAGGGGGTGAGCAACTTACCACTCCCATCTAAATGTCTTGTCTCTGACTTGCTCCCCTTAGGTCCACTGCTCTGATTATGATAACGATGGCTCACATGATCTCATTGGTGTTTTTCAAACTAAAGTGGCTGAGCTTCTGAAAGTAGACAGTGGTTCTACGGTGAGACTGTATTAAATACCCTCTTATTTAAATCCTTCAGCCTAAAAATATTGATCATGTTGTTTGTTATGCATATTCTGATAATGTTATCAGGTGGAGTTTGAGTGTATTCATCCAGAGAAGCAAAAGAAGAAAAAGAGCTATAAGAATTCTGGCATTGTCCGTTTCAAATACTGCAAGGTATGTATGTGGCCATGTTGTGTTTGTTTTGCGATATATAGAGCAAAATGAAATTGAAAGACAAAAAGAAGGCTTAGTGTTTTCTGAAACCATTACATTCTTCTTTGAAATTAGAAGTCAGTTTAGTTTATTAAACCTTACTTATGACTACTTATCATATTTTTTACATTGGGTTTAGATTTTTTATACATTAGGTTTGTTTGTTTAATTAGTATATGTTGTATATCACCATGCCCAAAATGTTATATTTGTTTGCAGATAGAGACACAGTACACGTTCCTGGATTACGTGATGGGAGGTTGCCAAATTAATTTCACAGTAAGTGAGCCCCATTCACAAATGTTTAACCCTATACAAACCCTGCTTATAAAGTCTAAAATCTTGACAGGCATTGGCAAATATATTATTGTAATTACATTGCAATTTTAACACACTATTGCACAAAAAAGTCCACAGATTCACTGACGCATTATATATTCATACAGTACATACAGGGATAAAGTTGCGAATATACATTCCCCTCTGAAAGTACTGGAAATGCAAAGACATTACTTTTATTTTTGCAATACACTGACCTTTATGTTAGAGGTAAAGGATGAATGAGGTGATGGATTAAACATTTGCCATTCATTTCCTGATATTTAGGAATTCCACGATGCAAAAAATGACAAATTTGCATTGTGGACGTGGATATCACAATATTTACATTTACATTTATGGCATTTGGCAGATGCCTTTATCCAGAGCGACTTACACTTAGCTCATTTACACTCAATATCACATGTCTTCTGTTTATAATGCCATTTAAAGTATGTAATAGCAGAGGGCTGTCCACCCTTACTAGCATGTCAAATGTCATGCATTCATACATCACTGTCTTCTGCCTCATTAACAGCCTAGCAGCTTCAAAACAAAAGCCAAAAATGTATACAAGAAATGTGAATTGTTTTACACTTCAGAAATAAAAATGAATTGTCTTTCATAATTGTTCTTTGTTTAAAATTTGCTTAAAATATCGAAGAAATTTGAATCATGTGCTGAATCGAATCGTGAGCAGACTGTATACTTACACCCCTAGTGGCTAATGATTAGGATGTAACTTATCTCTGAGGCAAGATCAGGGCTTTAAAGAGTTGAATCTGAGTCAAGAACAAGACTATGGGATTTTTGGGCAGTTAAGACCGAGTCTTTAGTGGATGTGAGACAAACAAAGACCAAAACAGGTAGTGACATCAAAGACAACCTCCACAGGGCAGGGCTGAACGTAGTTTAAGCAGACACACAAAAGTTCAGAAACAAAGGTTAACCTTTACCTAAGGGTAGGAAAGGCCAAAATGTGGAGAAAATGATTTGCACATGATGCAAAACATACAAACATTCTTGGAAAATATGGTGGAGGTAGTGTCATGGCTTGGGCTTGCATGGCTGCTTCTTGTATGGGTTCAATAATCTTTACTTATAATGTAATTCATGATGGTAGCAGCAGAATGAACTTGGAAGTTTACTGAAACATTCTGCCTGCCAGTGTACAGAGAAATATAACTGCACTTTGCAGTTCTACAATTACATACTGTAGTAAATCTATTTCTCTACATACTTTGTTAGTCCCCTTTACTCTGTTCTCTAATGGTCAGGACCCCCACAGATCAGGTACTATTTGGGTGGTGGATTATTCTCGACACTGAAATGGTGAGTTAGTGTATGTTGTACTGGAGTGAGTAGGCAGCATCCTGTGAGCACTACTGAAGGATTGGAGGATGACTGTGCAGTAACAGATGAGCTACTGTCTCTGACTTTACATCTACAGGGTGGCAAAGTATGGTGGATGCCTCATAGAGTGCACATTAAGTGAGTACAGTGTTTAAAAACTGCAGCAGCACTGCTGTGTCTGATCCACTCACACCAGTACAACACACACCAACACCATTACCATATCAGTCACTGCAGTGCTGAGAATGATCCACCAGGCAAATAGTATCTGATCTCTGCTGGTCCTGTGGGGGTCCTGACCACTGGACAACAGACTAAAGGGGACTAACAAAGTCTGTAGAGAAACAGATGAACTACAGTCTGTAATTATAGATCTCAAAAGTGCAACTGGAACTAAGAAAATGGACAATGAGTGTCGATAAAAGGAGGTGGTCATGATGTTAGGCCCATTCTGTGTATATTTGAGATCAAACGATGAATACGAGATGATTGGTCAGTAGGTTGCCGGTTTGATGCAGTTACTGCAAGCAAGAGATATGCAACCAAAGGTTAAGTGTTACTTACTAATTCACGTGTAGACTATCTGTTTCTATACTTTTGAAAAGCTCACTTGAAAATTGGGTGGTCTTTTTTAATCGGAACATATAAAAAAATCACTTTTTCATGTTCTGAGGACAGAACAGCTGGATTGGATGAAGAGATTGGATAAAGTATATTTTTAAATCCCAAAACAGTCATCTGAAATCTGCACTTTTGTGCTAAAAAGTTTTATATTATTATACAAGTTATTCAGTAAACACATTCCTTGAGTGTCTAGCAATGATTATTGTTGACAACTGTTGAGATGGGAAACAAAGAGTATTTGGTACTCCATGTATAATCATAAACCCTTGAATATAAAAAGACTCACTGAAATTGGTTTAGAAATGTAACTGTTTCAGTGCTTTTTATCCAGAAAAAGGAGTCTTTAGAGGCCCAAAATGCTGCATCTGTGTAATATGCTTATAGGAACAAACTGAGGCAAAGGGCAAGGGGTGAGCAGTGGCTCATTATTTAAAGCCACAGGCACTGAAACTAAACATATGAAGCTGTGGTAGTTGATCCATGTGATAATTTGACCCAAGAATGTCACAGACATTTTCTAAAGGCCCTAGGGAACTGTATTGACCTTTGTGGAAAAATGTGGGTGATATGTCCCTTTTAAGACATCTAGATGTTAAAATGAGGAAATTTAAAGCTGAGTTTCTTTTTCTGTTGCATCATAATTATTGTTTGATCTCAATCCTACT
>JANCOA010000001.1:14836792-14852371 GCA_024363135.1 Leptodoras oyakawai | reverse complement strand
AGTTTAGTAGATGATTAGTGTGTCACACTCAGTTTAAAACATTCATGCCCTGCAAAGTTTGGGCTGATTTCTCCACAATTTTTTAAACTCGTGTTTTCGTGGGTTTTATGAGACGGAACCCCATATTATGTAAGAATAAACAAATTATTATGAATTAAGGAAATTAATCAACTTTTCCTAATTTTTTGGAATGGGTCTGTACACTCTATTTGGCTTTGTAAAGATCAGAGTCAATCAGATGTTTTCTGTTTTAGGAGGAAAAGGATGATGAGATGGATGATCCACAAGATGGAGGTTAGCCTACCAATGATTAATTTATTGAGTCAAGTTCCTTTTCAAGTGTGGCCCAATGTTGCGTGGCAAAATCACAAGAAATGTTTGAGTTAAAAAATATTAAATTAAGAAAGAAATCAGTAAATAGACCTGAGTATTTAGCATATACAAATACTTATATTACTACATCTACAACCAAAATAATAGGTAGAAAATAGAACACTTTGAATGTAGTGAACTTCTGGTAGCATACTTACAAATGCTAGTATATAAAAAGTACACTAGTTTACTTCTCTTCAAATATCTTTATATAGCGTTTATAGTACTTTATAGTAGTATAGTAAAACTGTACATCTGTCCAAATATACATTAGTATTAGGCAAGGCAAGGCAGGTTTATTTATACAGCACATTTCATACACAGCTGCAATTCAAGTGTCTATAACCACAACTGCCTTTAATTGGCTTGAAAAGGTGTCCAAGGCCAATAGTATATGGTAAAAAACTAATGTGCTGATAAGTGCTTCTTTGAATCTGAAACATCACAAAGCAACATTTAGAAAACAAACTGTGGTGCTGCACTTATATCCACTAGAATCTCCTGCTATGTGTTTGCAACCAGAACACTCAGCTGACCTCCAATTGATACGTGACACTAGTGGCTGTACATTTGGTATTTTAATATAAAGCATTTCTACAACATGGACATTTTGATTCTGGTTACAGCTTTTACAGAAAAAAAACAATAGCATATCAATATCATACCTTTGCATACCTGTCAATTATTTCACTTCCCACTTTCTGCATCTTTCTGCAAAAGAGGTGGTTCAGCTTTTTGCCTTTAGGTGTTCAAAACTCTTTTAATGAGTATAATTTTGTCCATAGCACAAATAATTGTGTCTTTAATCTTTCTTTCACCAGAGGGAGGTAACTTTAACATGGCTTCTTTAGAAGCAGAGGAGGATAATGCTGTCATTGTTGACATAGAGCCACCCAAACCAAAGAGAAAGAAAATTGCTACCTTAAAGGTTTCTTTACTAAATTTATTTATTTACTAAATGATTATTCCTCAGACATTGAACAATAATTGTTGTTTAACTGTATTTAACTGTTAAAATGTCCACTTTCCCCTACAGCTGTACAAATCAGAGCTAGAAAATGAATTCAGTCAGTTCATGGACTGGCTACACATCTTTCCTATCTACAAGGGCAAGTCTAATTGTGATGATGAGGAGGAGGATGAAAGTGAAAGGACCATGGGCAAATACAAGGTGAATGGCACACAGTGCTGTTTATTATAATTTTTTGAAGTTTTTTGAAACATAGAAGCTGCAGCTTGGATAGCCTAAGTGTTTGTATTATAGAATCCATGACCAAAACAGTTTTGATGTGTTGCAGGGTTCTTTTCTGATTTACCCCATTGCCCCTGAAGATGAAGATGTTGACTTCCAAATCACTAATGGTATCCCCAAAAATTCCCCAATCAAAATCCTTGTCCGTGTGTATGTGATAAAGGTAAAAATGAGACAAACCAAATGAATCACTGCACTAATTATTTAGAATTTTCAGCTGGAAACCTGGTACAAATGCTACATCATACACAAGTTGTTTTTAAGAAAATAACACGACAATAAGGCATTTAAGAATTGAACAAACATTTATTGATGACTGTAATCAAGCATTAAGTGAGCTGGAAAATAATATACCAGCTGGTAAAGATGGTCAGCCACTTGGACTATGGTTTAGCAGCTGGTCAGACCAAAATTAGAGAAGAACCTAATTTCCTAAATATCAAGGTAGTAAAAGAGCAGTATTTCTAAGCATATTTCATGAGTTACATATATTTTGAAGTACGGTAACTTAAATGAGATACTTGAAAAAGAACATTGATCAAAATTAGAGAACACTTTCAGATACCTCCCAGTTATTGGTGTTAATCTGGCACCTGGTGGTAATTTCCTTAATTATCTGATAAACCCTATTTAACTGGCAGCCAATCTGACACTGGCTTTTCAAGATGATGAGCTGTTCTAAAGGGATTGAAGCCCTTTGGGGAGTTGTACCAATGAAAGCCAAAGGTATGACCCTGTGAGCCATGGCAAGAGAAGTTGGTTGTTCCAAATCTATGATTTCTAGAATACTGCACAAACTCATTAAATTCCCCCAAGAAGGCTGGTTGTCCACAAAAGACAAATGCAAGGGAGGACAAGATAATGCGCAGAATCTCAATGGGCAATTGCTTCAACACTGCAGCTGGAATTGCTTGCCAGTTCAGAGCATTTGGAATGAAAGCCGACTCTGCAGTGACCAAACCTCTCATTAGCAGAAAGAAGTGGTCCAAAGTTCACTTTAGTGATGAAAGCATGTTTAATTTATTTGGGTCTGATGGGAAACATTATGTTCATTAAAGAAAAGAAGTCAATAAAATGTGGAGAAGGAAGTGGCATGATTTGTGGAATGTTTTTCGCAGCAAAAGGTTGGGCATCTTATACAGCTACATGGCAGAGTGAATGCAAGTGTGTATCAGAACCTTCTTCGACAACATGTGGTTTCTTCTCTGTGTTCATTACCTAATCAGCCAGCAATATACATGCAGGACAATGCCCCCTGTCACACAGCAAAACAGGTAAAGCAGTTCCTTGAAACTGAAAACATTGAAATAATGAAATGGTCAGCCCAGAGTCCTGATCTAAACCCAATAGAAAACCTCTGGAAAATCCTTGGTGACAAAGCTATGGCCAAGAAACCAACTACATTCACTGTGGAAGAGACTAGAAGAAGAGTGGAATGAAAATCACACCAGAGCAGTGTGACTAGTGATGTCCTGTGGCCGCAGATGTGCTGAAGTCATTCAAACAGCCTGTATACTTCCTCCTAATTGTTGACTGTTGTAAACTCAGAAAATGTAACTGTAATTTTTCTCTGTGCTACATTCATGGATGTTCTCCAATTTTGATCATTGGTTTTTCTTTTTGTTTGTAAAACACTGTTCTAATAGCATGGTATAGCCACAGCAAGCATGAAGTTACATTGCATGCTCATAAATTGTTCTCTAATTTTGATCTCCAGTGTATGTATACACACACAAAGATACATATAGATTCATTAATTATTTTCCTCTCAGTGAAAATGTTAATGATTTTTCATGATGTTTTTGATGTTGGTGAAAGGCAACAAACCTGGCCCCAGCTGATCCAAATGGGAAGGCTGACCCCTATGTGGTGGTGAAGGTAGGAAAGCAGCAGATTGACTCTAAGGAGCGCTACATTCCCAAACAACTGAACCCTGTGTTCGGAGAGTGAGTGCACTTCTATACATTGTCTCTATTTTTCTTCATTTAGCATTATCTTCACTGGATCATCTTAAAAATAAGTATTATTAGATTATATAATAATTAAACCTGTACATTAATTATTGACATTAATAATTGACATTAATAATACATATGTATTTATTAGTGAAATAACCAAATTAAGATTTCCTTTACTGTGACTCCTATAAACATACAGTACATGATGGGATCCATTTTTATCACTCAGTTGTGATAAAAATATCTCTTCATATCTCAAAACTGTGAGTTAATATTCAACAGTTGTGAACTTACTGGACTTCCTAGACTCTCTAAAGATAAAAGGCCAAATATAAGTTGCAAACCTACTCTCCAGTTCCTCCCTAAGATAATAGATAACTAAGATAATAATGTAAATGTGTAAATGCCATGTATATAGCCCAACTATTCTGTAATGGCAATAAACCATAGGTAACTAACTAACTTGGCATGATCAGGACAGTGTGCCTGCAGTATAGTGGTGTGGCTTGGTTAGGGATAGGGGGTAGCCTAAAAAATGAGGGACTGCTCATTTTTTAGGTCTGAAAAACCATGAGGGACTGCTCATGGTCTGGAGCAAACCACTTAATCTTATGGCATGGTCATGTCTGGCTGCCAGTGGAACTGGTTCCCTTGTGTTTTTTAATGTTATGGCTGCTGACAAAAGCAGCAGGCTGCATTCTGAAGTGGATAGAGCTATAGTATCTTCTCAGATTCAGCCAAATGCTTCAAAATCCATTGGACAGCACTTCAAAGAGCAGACAATGACCTGGAATGCATTTCGCTTTCTGAAGGCAAAACTCCTCAAGAACAAGCCAGAACTAAAGACCCCTGCAGAAAAAGGCCTAACAGAGTATAACCAAGGAAGAAACCTTCTGTCTGGTCCTTTCTTTGGGCTCCAGACTTCAGGCAGGAATTGACTGCAAAGGATTTCCAAGCATTTAACTTTGAGGGAGTTTTTCCTTGCCACTGTTAAGTTAGAGCCAAAAAAATTTCCTTATGTATGTATTTGTAAAGCTGCTTTGAGACAATGTCCATTGTTAAAAGTGCTTTAAAAATAACATTGAAGTGAATTAACATGACAATTTACTTTATAGTTTATTTACTTTTCCAGTTACCTCTGGTCCCTTAAAAAGGGAGAGGGGGGCATAGGGGATTAGATGACCACATCTAAATTCTTACAGCCCAACTGTAATTCCTAAACTGTTCACCTGATTTGCATGTAAACTTAAATCTGGAAGTCATTTTGAGCTCATATTCATTATTCAATTTCAACTTCAAAATACTGTGGAAGACATCTAAAATAACAATAACTGTCAATGTCTCAATACTTATGGATATGACTGAATAATAAAATACAATAGTTCACATTGCTTGAATAATTCATTTTCTGCTCCTTTTATTTGAACTTTCTTCTAAAGTCTGGTCACACAGTCATACACATTTTCATGTGAAAAAACCCCCCCACCTCCTCAAGCGCTCTTGAAGAGTTCTCTAAAACCCAGGGAGAACATGCAAACTCCACACAGAAATTACCCAGGTCGCCCCACCCAGGGATCAAACCCAGGTCCTTCTTGCTGTGAGGCAACAGCGCTAACCACTGCACCACCGTGCCACCCATCTGTTTCAAGTTTCTACATAAAGCCTTTAAAGGTTCTACCAGTGAGGTACATTTTAAAGGTGGTTATTCTGAAATATACACATCACCACCACATCAGGGTCACTGCAGTGCTGACAATCATCCACCACCCAAATAATACCTGCATTGTGGTGGAACTGTGGGGGTCCTGACCCCTGAAGAACAGCAGAAAAGTCTGCAGAAAAACAGATGGACAACAGTGGCTATCTATTTTTTATGTTATGGCTGATCAGTGTACATTTCTAACTGTCTGGTGTGTGTGTGTGTGTGTCTGTGTGTGAGTAAGACCATGTTTTTTTTTAATAATTAAGCCCCACAAAGTTAGGAATATTTGAGATTTTTATCCTTGGGGGACATTTTGCTGGTCCCCATAAGGAAAATGGGTTTTTGCTGTAGATTCTAACTAAAAAATTAATAAATAAAAGAACCAAAAAGCTTTGTTATTACTGAGGTTAGGGTTATAATATTATGCAGTAATAATTATGTCAATGGAAAGCCCTCAAAGGTATAGCAATACAAACATTGTGTGTGTATGTGTGTGTGTACGGTGTTTGTTTGACAGCTTGTTTTTCCTGCTTTTTTGTAGAGTGTTTGAGCTGACTGTGTCCTTCCCTCTGGAGACAGAGCTTACATTGACTGTGTTTGACCATGACTTAGTGGGATCTGATGATGCAATTGGAGAAACACACATTGACCTGGAAAACCGTTTCTATAGCCGCCACCGAGCATTATGTGGCCTTTCACTGTATTATGACAAGTGAGTGATTAATCATCTTTGAAAATAATCATCTTTGTCCTTAAATTATTTTATGAGAGTCTGGGAATGGTATAAATAGTAACATTAAGAATGAATGGTTCTGCTGGTGATGCTCTTGGTGCTAAATATAATCTAAATCAGATTAAGCTGTTGAAGTACATGTCTTGTGATGGCAGGGATGGCTATAATAAGTGGCGAGATGCCAAGAAACCCTGCACCCTCTTAGCCGAACTCTGCCGCAAGAATGGGATCCCGTCCCCTGAGTACAGAGAGTCAGCAGTCAAAGTTCTCAACAAAATATTTAAAATCCCGAATGAGGATTTTCCAGAAGGTGGCATAATATGTATCTTGATGTTCTGTAAAGAGCAAAATATGCATAAAAATTGACATACTTTAATTTGACACATGTAATTGGGATTTGAACATGCTAATACAGTGGTTGCTATACTACATACTAATGATTGTTAAGATAGTTGATGAGGTTTAAAAACATTCATTCCCCTCAGAGCTGCTGAAGAAGAATAATAAGACAGAAGAGGACTATGAGGAGATGGACCAGCACAAGGCCCTGAGTGTGCTTCACTGTTGGGAAGAGATGAGAGAGTTTTGTGTGGGTGCATGTCCTCTGGTGCCTGAGCATGTGGAGGTCCGATCATTGCTCAACCCAGACAAGCCTGGCCTGCCCCAGGTTAGACAGTAACATTTATCCAGCAGTGACTACACTTTAGATCACAAAAGATTAGCTATGGTTAGATAAAGCCAAAAGCAGTATATTCTTTAGGAAAAAACATTTTGAGAATTTGAGAGTCTTTTCAGGATGTTGTGTAGTTTGAGAATAAACAGATTTAAACAGGTCTTTCTGTTTGTGGCAGGGGTATGTTCACATGTGGATTGACATGTTTCCTGTGGATGTACCGGCTCCTCCTCCTGTCAACATTAAACCCAGACTCCCCGTAAGGTACTAATAAAATATAATATATAATATATAATTCTGTATTAAATAAAGAACTGTGAATAGTGTCTTTTGATAAATTTCTGCACGTGATCACACAGTATGTTAGAAAGTGTGTATTAATAAGAATCTAGAATGAATACACATAGTCTGAAGAATATGAATATGTAGAATTTTGTACATTACTCACTTGAGTGTATCCTATATGCTGCACTCACCTGGAGTAAAACACGATTCTTTGCCTCCTTTCTCCATTTTCCTTTTTCTTTCTCTTCCTTACTTTCCAGCTATGAGCTCCGGGTCATTATTTGGAATACCGACGATGTTGTCCTGGATGATGTCAACCCCTTTACAGGAGAGCCATCAAGTGACATTTATGTTAAAGGGTCAGTCAGAATACACATACAAGATACACATAATACAGACAATTTATTTGATTTTATATTTCACAATTTAATGTGAAATAATGGCTTCATATGTTTTTTATTTGTTGATTTTTATACCTCTGTGCAATTACAGCAATAACTGACCTGTGTGTGTTTGTGTGTGTGTCCACCAGCTGGATTAAGGGTCTGGAGGATGACAAGCAAGAGACAGATGTGCATTTTAATTCGATGACAGGAGAAGGCAATTTCAACTGGCGCTTTATTTTCCGCTTTGATTACTTGCCCACAGAGAAGGAAATCACATACAAAAAGAAAGAATCCATCTTTTCTCTAGAAGAGTCAGAGTTTCGGCAGCCTGCTATGCTGGTGCTCCAGGTCTGGGACTATGACCGCATTGGTTCCAATGACTTCTTGGGTAAGCTGTGTGTACAGACATGAAGCAGAACATCAGTTCTGAAACAGCTTCTGATTAAACAGTCACGTATTTGATTAAAATCTAAAATGATTGTGCTTATGCTATATAAGATAATACATTGAGTTGCCAGTTACCACTATCTTACTGCCTACACTGTAGGTGCACTTTGTAAGTAAGTAAGTAAGTAAAATTCATTTATGTAACACTTTTCATCAACAACAGTTACAAAATGCTTTACACCAGACAAAGATAAAAAAAAAAAATAACATCAAAGACATGAAATACAATTATCCAAAAGCCTGTTTAAAAGGGTACGTCTTCAATTTTAAATTAAATTTTTTAAATGATTCAACGGACTCAGCAGCTCTTAAATAATTTGGTAGAGCATTCCAAAGCCTAGGAGCAATAACCTCAAATCGATCCCCACAAGTTTTTAGCCGGGAACGAGGTACCGACAACAAACCTAAGTTGTTTGACCTAAGAAATCGTGCGGATATATAAGGGTTCAGTAAATCAGCTAAATAGCCTGGAGCCTGAAGTGCTCTAAAAGTAAGAGTGAGAAGTTTAAATTGTATACATTGCTCAGTCGGAAGCCAGTGTAATGATTACAGTAGAGATGTAATATGAGATTGTTTATTTGACCTGGTAAGCAGTCTTGCAGCTGCATGAATTGCCTGAAGGCGATTTCGAGCAGAGATGCTTAGTGCTGAGAACAACGCATTACAATAATCGATGCGAGATGAAATAAAAGAATGAATAAGCATCTCAAGCTCTACATCTGTAACCATAGATCTCAATTTACTAATGTTTCTTAGATGAAAAAAACATGATCTAGTCAGCAGTTTAGCATGCGTATCAAACAACACGGACTGGTCAAAATTAACACCTAAATTACCCATAGTCAAACGGGAGTTTTTTTGATTACAGGGGTCACCTTGCTAGGAACAACAATCATAACTTCAGTTTTTTCTGCATTTAGTTGTAAGAAGTTAGCTGCTGTCCAGTTCCTGATAGCTTCCAAACAGTCCAGGAGCCTACAGAGACTTTATTGGGTTTTAAGATTTTAAGATATTTTTGGGTTTAAATGTGCAATAAAGCTGAATGTCATCAGCAAATAAATGATAATCTATATTAAAACCATCAATAATTTGACCCAAAGGAAGCATGTAAAGGGAAAATAACAATGGTCCCAATACCGAACCCTGTGGAACACCACAGGACAATGGAGCTGTGTCTGAGACAAAATTTTCAATAGCAACAGCAAAGCTTCTTTCAGTTAAATAAGATGTAAACCAATCCAGTACTGTACCAGATAAACCCACCCAATCCCTTGATCTTTGAATTAAGATCTGGTGGTCTACAGTATCAAACACAGAGCTGAGATCGAGCAATACTAAAACTGAACAGTCATCTACATCAGAAGACATCAACAAGTCATTAGAAACCCTCAAAAGAGCTGTTTCTGTAGAGTAACATTTACGAAAACCAGAAATTTATCATAAATATCATACCTGTCCAGAACAGCAGTGAGTCGATTAGCTACTATGTTCTCTAAAATCTTAGCCATAAAAGTAAGTTTTGATATTGGTCTATAATTTTTAAGCTCAGCAGGATCCAGATTAGGTTTTTTCATTACTGGTTGAACAGAAGCATGTTTAAGGTATGTAGGTACACAACCTGTCGATATTGAAGAGTTTATAAAAGTTAAAACTGTAGAACCTATAACTTCTAAGAATAGTGAAGATGGAATTACATCCATGGGGCTTAGAGATGGTTTTAATTTCTTAATTACGTCCATTAGATCATCCAACCCAATAGTTTGAAATGAATCCATAATTGGAGAAGAATATTTGGGACCAATATTGAATACACACTTCACCGGCTGAATATTAGATCTAATCTTCATCACCTTTTCATTAAAGAAGAATGTGAGGGATTACTCTGAGGCGGTGACTTGGAAGCAAATGCAGAGTTTTATTGGACAGATCTTAAAACAAACTAAAGTTCGGCACAGAGCGGGAGCAAAATGAAACTAAGGGCAAAGGCAAAACACAAACAACACCGTAGTCCGAGCTCCGAAAACGGCATCAGTCCAGCTCCGTGCTCTGGCTTGGAATCTGTACACAAAATCCAAACAAACACGAAAGGCATTAGATGACTGAGCCAGGTCAAACTGGAGTCAGATTGGTTCAACACACGAGAAGACAAGCTGTTGTGATAAACCGGAATCCTACAACACATGAAGGAAAGATCACTTAGCTTCGTACGGAATCTCGTCTTGAGTATAGTCATTAACCCGCAGGGAAGCCCAGCCAGAAGGCACCCTAAATAGAGTAAAGTAGGTCTCCCTTTGCCGCTGCGGGAGTCTGTCGCTAAGGTCAAGTGGTGGCCCCTAGTCGCCGCTGACATAACAGAACTCCCCCCTAAAAGGCTACCTCCTGGAGCCATCTTCTTTTTACTGGCCCTACCGGGCCTGCGGGGAGCAGGCTTGTTGGGATGCCGCTGATGGAAGTCTGAAATGAGGAGTGGGTCAAAAATGTCCCTTGCTCTGACCCAACTATTCTCCTCAGCGCTGTACCCCTCCCAAGCCACTAGATACTCAACCTGTCCTCTTCTGTGCCTGGAGTCGAGGACATTGTGAACCGTGAAGGTAGCCTCACCCTCAGCCTCCACTGGCTCTGGTGCTTTGGGCCCCTCCCCTGCTTCAGCCAATGGTCCATCTCGGGCCGGCTTCAGCTGGCTGAAGTGGAATGTAGGGTGGATCCTACAATGTTGGGGGAGCTTGAGGCGATAAGTGACTTCATTAACTCGTTTAACTATGGGGAACAGGCCGAAGTAGCGAGGGGCGAGCTTCCTCTTGCCGAGCATGGGAGGAAGAGCTTTGGTTGCAACCCAGACCTTGTCGTTGGGGCGAAAAAATGGGGGGTATCCCCCTGATGTCAGTCAGTGAACTTCTTCATCTGCTTTATGGCCTTGCCGATGGCCTGGTTGGTGAGCGCCCACACTCGTTCACACTTCCTAAACCTCGAATCCACGGCAGGCATATCCGTTTCAGACCCACTCCAGGCGCTAGGTGAGCCCAGGCGATGAGGCAACTGCAGAGCTCCGTCGGGACAAACAACAAGCCGGGAGGACATTGACTGGGATGTCTCTTGGGCTGTCTGGTGTGAATTAGGTGATCCAAATCCCAGGTGATCCTGCTAACAAACTTTGTGGGAGAGATCATGGGTTGCATTACGCTATCAGAGACCTTATCTTACATTCTGGATAGAGTGTCAGCTTTACCATTCTTGGGCCCGGGGCGATATGACATAATGAAGTTGAAGCGAGCGAAAAACATTGCCCACCAGGCCTGACGAGGATTGAGTCTCTTTGCAGGTATTCTAAATTCTTATGATCAGTGTAGATAACAAAGGGATGCTTGGTGCCCTCCAGCCAATGCCTCCATTCCTCTAAGGCTAGTTTTACGGCTATGAGCTCCCTATCTCCTATGTCGTAATTGCATTCGGCTTTAGACATTTTGTGGGAGAAGAATGCAACAGTATGCATCTTAGCTGGCTTGCCGTTATGCTGAGACAAAATGGCACCTACGCCGACTTCAGAAGCATCGACCTCAACAACGAAGGGCAGCTTGGGATCTGGCTACTTGAGGATGGGGGCCGAAGTGAAAGCTCTCCTGAGTCAGGAAGCCCAGCCAGAAGGCGCCCTAAATAAGGAGGGAGAGCCAATAAGGGCTCTCCTCCCAAATAGGGCGCAGGTGGATGTGATCTAGCCAAGCTACCTGTGGGTGACACCGGAAGTAGGTCTCCCTCTGCCTCTGCGGGAGTCTGTCGCTAAGGTCAAGTGGCGGCTCCTAGTGGCCACTGACGTAACAAAGAGTAAAAACCTATTACAGTCCTCAACTGAAAAACATGGCAATGGAGTGGTAGGAGGAGCTACTATAGTATTTATGGTATCAAATAAAATCTTAGGATTTCTTTTTGAAAATAAAATTAAATTAGCAAAAAAGGAGCATTTGGCTTCCTTAACTAAAACATTAAAAGAAGAGCAAAGATCTTTAAGATATAGGTGCATTTCTAGCCTTTCTAGCATTTCTAGCTTTCCCAAGTCTCTCAGCCCTCCGACTCTTCTGCCTGTAAGAACGAACCTCCTGTGTTATCCATGGAGTAGTGTTATGGGTGGACTTAGACCTGATCTTTACAGGTGCCACTTTATCCATTATTATAGAACAGTGCTCATTAAAAGACTGCATTAAAAACACAGTGTCATCAAAAACTATTTTAAAATCATAATGTGCTGAGAACTGTTCAACTGATTTCTCAGTTATAATACGAGAGGAGAAAGTTCTTATAGGACAAAAAGAGTCTGTATTTGCAAAGAGATTAAAAAAGATAGCTCTGTGATCCCTGATTTGTAGCTCTTCACAGCAGATCTGATCAATGTCTAATCCTAAAGAAAAGACAAGGTCCAGTGTATGACCATCTGACCATGAGTGGGACCTGACACAAACTGCTTAACATTTAATGATTCAGTCGCATAGAGAAACTCATTGGCTACACAGTCTGTGATGTCATCAATATGTATATTAAAATCTCCATCCAGCAATACTTTATCCAGCTTTATAATAGAAGTGAGAAAGTCTGTAAAGACAGTGTCATGTCTTGGGCTTCCAATGGCAGCTTCTGAAATGAGCTCATCAATCAGACTGACTCATGATGGGAGCAGCAGAATGCTTTTTCCACAGAAGCATTCTATCTTGCAATTTACAGAGAAATGCATCCGGTTTAATTAGGAGGAATCATGCAACAAGACAATGACCCAAAACACACTGCCAACATAACAAAGGACTTCATCGGGGGAAAAGCTGTTTTAAAAGTTTTAGACTGGCCCAATTGAGCATGCATTTTACCTACTAAAGAGGAAACTGAAGGATAAACACCCAAAATAAACAGCAACTAAAAGAAGCTACAGTAGAAGGCTGGAAAAAATAATGCAACAGTTTAGTTCTTTCAGTGAGTTACTGGCTTGATGCAATTATTACAGGCAAGAGATATGCAACCAAAGATTAAGTGTTATATTAATGTACATTAAGGCTATCTGTTCCAATAGTTTTGCTTACTTAAATAGTGGGTGGTCTGCCACCAACGGTACCATGCTCTGAGTTGCTTAACAGATCTAGACGTAAATTTCAGGACATGAAAGTTGTAATTCTGATTTTTTACCTCAAAACCAAATGTCTTCAGTGTATAGCAAAAGCAAATAAATTGGCCTTGCTGTTCTAATACTTTTAGAGGGGATATATCAATGCCTCTGATTCATTACCCTCCTTCATTTAATTACAATACATGTCAGATGAATTTTATTTTTATTTTTTTCATAAGGTTCCATTGAGCTGCGACTGAGTGACATGGTCCGTGCTGCTAAATCCTCTGAACAGTGTAGCGTGACCATGGCCAAGGACAAGGCCAGCCCACGCTTCTCTATCTTCCGCAGCAAGAGGATGAAAGGCTGGTGGCCCCTCATCAAACTGAAAAGTCAAGAGGACATAGAGAGGGAGGCGAGAGAGGCTGAACAAGAAAAGAAGAATAAGAAAAAAAAGAAGAAGAAGCAGAGCAAACGAAGCAAGATGAAGCCTGAAGACATACAGTTTGTGGACAGCAGTGGAAACACCTTCCTCTTAATGGTATTAAACTGCTATTGTGAGATTGATTATGATAATTATGATATGATAATATTCAGTTGTTAAGAATATTAATTTCATTGATTTTAAAACAGTCTGACAACATTGATAAAGGCTCTTTTCTAGAAAGTAATATTTACAATTTCTATATTTAAGGGAAAGGTTGAGGCTGAATTCCAATTGCTGACTGTTGAAGAAGCTGAGACAAACCCAGTAGGAAAAGCACGCAAGGAGCCAGAGCCACTAGATAAGCCAAAGTAAGAGATTAAGACAATCTATATGATCCTGCAACTGTAGTAATATTAGGTTTTCTGTATAGTACCCTTTTATACACTTAATCAAAAATGAAACCATGCAGGAATAACTAACAAACTCACTCACTGAGTTGGTGTGAACAGATTTGTGGTCATTGGAAAGTTTCAGGAATGATCTAATAAGCTCAAACTGTTTGAGTTTGATGTGAGTAAAATGGTCTATAATTCTTTTCACTTGGTCTCTTACAGTCGCCCCAAGACATCTTTTAACTGGTTTGTGAACCCAATGAAGACCTTCATATTCTTCATCTGGAAGAAATACAAGAAATACATAATTGCTTTGGTTATTCTGGCAATTCTGGCACTGTTCCTTTTCCTCATCTTGTACACCCTACCCACACACATCAGTCAGCTTATTGTAAATGGCTAAAATGGTACTAAACATTTATCATGACTGGTTTGTAATGGTGTTGACAACAGTAAGAACCTACAGTATAATATCTGCCAATATTACATTGCTCAATATTTTAGTCTATTGTTTATTAACAGAATAATTGTATTTATTCCTTAATTTCCTTCATTTGGTTACTGATCCGTATTTTGATTTATGATTTTAAAGTTTTAAGAATTTTAAAAGTTTTTTTCCCTCTGGTAATAATTTAATAATATATCGAAATATTTTGATATTTCTAGTGAAATCAGAGTTTGCTAAAGCTCTCCTTCCATGGTATTTAGTTAGCATTTGTAAAATAGTAAGCATAGTGTGAAAAATTCAGATGAAGTTGCAGCCAATCCCTGAAATTAAAGCTACATACTGCTAGAAATGAGGCTGGTAAGGACACTGAGACAAATAAAACATTCACAGTAACAAAGCATTTTTGGTCGTCAGAGTGCTCTTTCCTCAAGTGTAATATAAAAAATTCCAGCACATCACACATGTAGCCCCTGTTGTGCTAAAATGTAACACCCCAGTCATATCATTTACAACAACTGGATAAAATGATTTACTAATGTTAAGATGTTATATGTAATTGTTGACAGAGACCAATTTGGTTCAACAACTAGATATAACTAGAGATCTGTATTTCCTGAAGAAAATGTAAGTGTGATTGCAGCAAAGCGGTGACATTAGCATCAGCACAATTCACATTAGTGAGTGTGTGTGTGTGTGTGTGTGTGCGTGTGTGTGTGTAAGCATGTAAGCACATAGCTTGGGGTAGAAGATGCCAAAACATTTGATCAAACACATGATTGTGTATTTTTTAAGCATATAGTTCCTGGGAGTGTAAATACATTTGATCAGACTGGTCATAGTGTTTATGCAACGTGTTATTCAAGCAGAAGTACAGATGACAAAAAAATAGAAACTGAAATGAAAAGCAATGGAAGTGGTTGGGAAAAAAGGGGAATAAAAATGAGTGTGGAGAGTAAACGGATCCTTTAGCCTTATTCAAACGCACCGATCCCAACAGTATCGGATATTTTAAAGTTGGAACAGCGTCGATTTTTCTAAAATTGCGGCAGTTGAAATACAGACAAAACTACACCGAATACTCCTGACGAATAACAATACTGCAATCACACTAATTAATGGTATACTTTATAGAAAGGTGCTCCTTTAATATGAAGGGAAATCTCTGTAAATTTGGAAGAAATATGGGGTGCAATGGATAGTGCTTCCACCTCACAGCAAGAAGCACCTGGGTTCAATTCCCTGTCCAGGCCAGGGTCTTTGCCATGTAGAGTTTGCATGTTCTCCCCATGTCTGTATGGGTTTCCTGCAGTCAGACAGATTGAAGATACTAAATTGCCCCTAGGTGTGAATGTGTCAGTCTCCAGCACCCCCACAAGCCAGTAAAGGATAAGCTGGGGGTGGGGGGTGGGGTGTCAGAATTT
>JANCOA010000001.1:14819296-14836692 GCA_024363135.1 Leptodoras oyakawai | reverse complement strand
GGGGGTTTGTGGGGGACAGAATTGTGTGAGTGGGGGTTTGTGGGGGACAGAATTGTGTGAGTGGGGGTTTGTGGGGGACAGAATTTGGGTTCACTTACTTTACTGCCATTCAGTTAGGTAGTGACAAACCGCTTAAAGTAGAAAATCATTCAGGGCTGAGGATGAATCTTTGGGGCTCCAGCTCGGAATGCCCACACAGCAAAACCACCGGTCTTGAATTAGCATTACAGTCTTTATATAACACAACTGGAATAGGCTATATAAATACTGTAGGTGTTCATTCAGTACTGGTGTTTTTGATGTGCAGGCCAGGTTACTCCTCTGGCGCCGTGTTTTCTAATGATTGTGTGATTAATAAACTGGTACAGTGTTATAAATGGCGGTAGTTTAGCTAAGCGTTACGCTACGGAGCATGCGCAATGTCACACTACTCAGCAGCGCGAGGAAGCCGCTCGTGAGCGAACGTCATTGTCCTCCTGACTCGCGCTCATCGTTCACAGCCACTTTAAACACTTCTGTATTTCACTGTAGTCGTTTACAGACTATGTCTTGTAGTGGCCCGTCACACACAGCCAGCTACTTCTCCTGCGTTTTCTCCATGAGTACACCTAAAACCCATTTCTGTAAATAAATTCGCGTCTTTATTTCTCACAAACAAAAACATGCCGGAATTCATATCCGTGGACGAGTTCATCGCGGAGACTTTGGAGGACTACAGCTCTCCAACAACCTCCTCCTTCATCACCAAGATGACCAGCTGCCGGAATTCCGTTCAGGGCATTGAGGAGGTAAGAGTCTCTCTACACCGCGCTGCGTGCCGTACGGACACACCTGACTGATGTGGACGTGGAGCGGAGCCGCGGTGCAGCTGTGCGGGACTGCGCGCTCGTCCTGCGGGGTACATCTGGGCTGCTTCCGTCCTGCTCTGAAAGCTGGCCGTAAATAGAATATAATAGATGGTTTTGGATGCATGTCTTACTTTCTTGGTGTTTTGTTTTCCTTTTACCCTGAAACTATACGAAAGGCGACATAAAGTGGAAACGCGACCCTTTAATCCGTGCGCCGCTTCTGTTCCTCTTCATGCAGCCTGAAGCTCTTTGTCCACTTTGTATGTTTGTGTTTTCATTGCATATATCTATATTTTTGTGATTTCCGTGGACAGCCTTTACCAAATATGTCTACATTAATTTTATCAAGAGATAATGAGGATGTATCAAACGGAATTATGCATGGCCTTTGTTAGGAGCTGAGAATTTGCTCCTGTTGGATGTTATGGTGCTCCACTGATGGACAGCTCTACTCAACCAAGAGGCTTATTTTATTAAACCTGCACTTTATCTCACCCTTACAAATGCATTTTTACTGTATAGTGCAGTTTTACCTAACTGTGCAACCATGTCTTGAACAGACTATTTTATTGATTTCAGGATCTGTTATGGAGCCTCAGCATAAACACAGACATGCTTCCCCCAGTTTATAATAATTTATAGTAATAGCGACTCTGATCACATCGCCTGTTTTATCTAAACTATTTTTATGTTTAACCTTATAGGACAAATATTCAGCACATATTTTGTATGTATGTGCTGCTCATCTTCTTTGTTGTGTATTATGTGTACATTTATTCTGTACTTATATCCTGTATCTATAAACTATACAAATATGGGGTAATCCATTAAGCCCTCTTTTTGTGGATGTTGTGCCACTTTAGCACCAGATTGCAAAATGCGTTCAGTGTCATGACCAGAACAATAAGGATGGTGACTTCCTCTAATTCTAGCAGACTTTATATTATCAGGTAACCATGGTGATGACCTAGGCTGAGAAAAATGAAGTGAAATAAACAGTGCAGCACATTACATGCTTGATGTATTTGAGCATCGTCTGAGACGACCTACTCCTGCTGCCACTATTGAACTCAGCACATTTATAGCCTGAGGGGTTTAATGGCACAGATAGGGTTCTTGGTTAGAAAAATCTATAATTCTTTATTGATTGCAGAACAACAGATTTTGTGCATATCTTCTACTAGCCATTGTTAGATTCACCACTAATCTTAGATCAGTTCAATTGGGGAAAGTTCATTAGATTAGTGCAGACTTAAAATGTTCAACTTAATTGAATTAGCACTCATTCAGATTAGGCAGGATACGTTTAAGAAGGCTGACTTAGGTAGTGACACTATGTTTTTTGTTCTGGGATTTGTACTACTATGCATTTTGGT
Organism: Leptodoras oyakawai; assembly: GCA_024363135.1. Classification (NCBI taxonomy): domain Eukaryota; kingdom Metazoa; phylum Chordata; class Actinopteri; order Siluriformes; family Doradidae; genus Leptodoras; species Leptodoras oyakawai. The sequence continues at coordinate 14,834,468 of JANCOA010000001.1, read as the reverse complement.
ACCACATTTAAATTTGTTTAAAATTTGTTTAACCTCTCTTTGTTTAAATCCACATCTCAGTTCTCCTTCAATGAGGAATATGAATGTAATAGTGAAATGGATGATTCACCAGATTATCATATAGAAAGAGAGCAAAGCAGATGCTCTGAATTAATCTGTGTAGTCTCTTACTCTTTTCTAGCCATATATGGGTCAACAGAAGTCAGTGGTCTAATCAACTGGAGAGACCTGGTTTGTTTGGGCCTTTAAAAAATGTAGATTTCAGGCATTTCCCATTACATGAAACCAAATGTGCCAAATGTGTGAGTATTATTTATACAAATATTGCTTGGGGGAGCAGAGGAACGGTAAGCAGGAGAATGGAATATACAATTGGTTGTTGTTTATGTTTTTGTTTATGTAAATACAGTTTTCTTTATCTGTTCTTAGTGAGCTTACTTTATTTTGCCTGATACCAGTGAGTATTATCACAGACCCACAACATAGACTATTATAATTATCCACTTCCCCTTGCAAATGGAAATCCCCCAGGCTGTACTGGTGAGTTGCTCTCTCTTTCCCGATACAGAGGACAGGCTCACTGTGGTGCAAGGAAATCTCTCTGTTCACCTACATGTTGATTTCCCAGCTGTCTGCTGGAAACTCCTCAAGAGCATCTATTTATGATTCAATAAACCATTCAATCCCTGAGTCAGTTTGTTCCAGTATAAAATATGTTGAAAGATATGCTGCACAGATGGTAGTGGAAATGCTCTAATTATAAGAATCCTCCAATCATACAGTCACCTCTGGATCTCTGGATCCATATGATCCACAACCTTTTCTGTTTATTAAATAAGAAAACAAAGTCCAAAAGTCCAATGTTCAAAATCCACAAAAAAACACACTTAAATGTTTTAGCCATTTCCTCTGATTCTGAGAAGTATTTCTTAGCAGTTTAATTGTATTTTCTTATAGTGGTGCAATGTTAACACCTTTTATGCACCATTTGTATTTCCAAAGTGTGAACAAGGTTCTTGTCACAGTCAATAAAAAACAGGGTATGATCGTGTAAATGTTTGAAATGAACAGTGGAAAGACTGGTTTACTTGGATCTGTTTGTTGTTCCACCCTTTTAAAACAAAAATGGCTCTATCTAAAGAATGATACTGTTGGGAAACACAATGTTTCCCTAAAGCAAATATAGAACACACACTCATTCACTGCTAGGGGCAATGTATAGTAGCAGATTCTTGCAGCAGCATGTTTTTGGGAAATTGGCAAAAATGTGGCAGAGGAAAACGGGAACCCTCAAACTGTGAGGCAGCAACACCTACTGTATACATGTTCTCCAGTTCTTCTAGTATTTAGGCTTTAAAATTAAACAAGAAATCAACAGTCTATTCATTTGCTCTGCTCTTGATGTATCATAAATGAACTGCCACAAATAAACTATGTCTTTATTTTACTCTTACAGTATGTGGCTAAAGTATAATGGGTGTGATATTGACACTCTGTGCTGGAGAAAGTCACAAAATGTATTCATTGTCATTGCCATCCATATGCACATATGCGGTGGAAAAACATTACACAATAAGGCTCTGTACACAGGAATATATAAAGTGCAAAGCGATGTGGGACGTTCTACAGAAACTGTGCACAAAATTACATTTGCACAATGTAGTAAATGTATAGGAGAGTGTGGGTTAGTTTACTGTAATGAACAGCAGGAACAGAATCAGGATAAACCACACTGCATTAGTGAACAAAACAAACTGACTGCAATTTGCATGGTGGTAAACTATTGTTGAACATTAACATAGATGGGTAGAGGATATACATAAGTAAACAGAAAATGTGAGAAAACAGCCCTTACAGGTATAAACATTGTTTTTTTTTCACTCAGATAATGCCTTGAACCCTAGACTGCTGCACAGGCCTCTGCAAATGGGGCTCAGATAACTCAATGATCCTATCTTTTGTAAATAAATGTGCTTTTATACTTGAACAATTAACTGCCAGAGCCATCCACTTGACTTCAATACACTGCAGATCATGCTGTTTATACAGAGTGGGTGAATGTCGGGAGAGAAAACTGCAAACTGGAATTCTGTTCACTAATTCTCATTAGTGTTGAAGTTACATCTTAATGGATATTCATAGATGGTGACTGGAAATCATGTGGTACCATTAGTCTTCATTGTTGATAAGATGCACTTATATTAGGTTGTAGGCTCTCTATAATGACGTCATATTAGTAGAATTAATCATACTATTATGGATAAAGCCGTTTGCATAGTCTCTGGGTTAATTTGCTATTTGGATTAAAACAATTAAAACATTATTACTATTATTTTACCTCAATCCACTTTTATACCATTAAGCTGCAAACACTATGTATATAGTGACTCATCCAAGTGAAACTACTGGCATAAAAGAATGTTTCCTTCAGTAAAGATAAATAAAGATATAATATACACCCCCTTCCATTAGTTAAAGCAGATAAAGAAGTGTTTTCCAAATCAACATATAATGTTGTTAATCTAAGCATTTTTGATGTGCCTCACATAATAACAATGGTGGTAATCTCAGCTGTTGCCTGTAATGCTGCTCCCATTTCTCTGTGTGTTCTTATGCTCCAATTACATTTGTGCACACATCAGTGCATTGCATAACACCTGTTAGTTATAACAAATGTTACAACATGGGTATTTACCCAGCACGACCAAGGCAAGATATTTTTTGCAACTTGCTTAAATTGCTGAAACAGGAAATGTTTCTGCAAAAGATTGATTCCAGGCTTCCAGGCTCACTAAGAACATTTCTATGGATGCTTATTTCACCATTTGTAAGAACATTTACTGTATACATGTGATGTCATTTTCTTAAATTAGATATTACTTGTATATCATTCACTTTCCTGTTTGCCTCTCATTATTCCTCCTATATTTTTTTCACCTCTCTTCTCTGTTTCATGTAAAGCGTCCTTGGGTTTGTGAAAGGAGCTATATAACTGCAACTTCTTCTTCTTCTTCTTCTTCTTCCTCTTCTTCTTCTTCTTCTTCTTATTATTATTATTATCAGAGCTAGTTGTGGAATGGATAAAGCAGGCTAACATTAAACTACTGAAAAAAGTCCTGATCAAAAATATGTGCCCTATGCTTAATAGTTGGGTCCATGTCAAGAAACAACTAAATTTAACTGAATTCTGTTGAGATGAATGGTCAAATATCGAACCAGAATTCTGCCAGAATGATGTTGATGTTTACCAAAAGTGACTAGTCAAGGTGATACTCGCTAAGGGACATTTAACCGAATATTAGGTGTGCTCTATGTATTTTCTGAACCTGTATGTATAATTTTGATCCTGTGTTGATTTCAGAAAATTTCGAAAAACTTTTGTTCCAAATTCTTGTGCATAATTACAAATTCCAGAGAACAGTTTAAAGAAATCATTGAAAGCCCAAGCCCAAGCTGCAAGTTACATATATATAGGACATCATGGTTTTGTGTGTGTGTGTGTGTGTGTGTGTATGAGAGAGAGAGTGTGTTGTTGTGTGTTGGTGTTAGTCTGGTAGCATATCATACAATGCAAAAGTGATTATAAATAGTACTGAGATATCTTCTCTGCATTTGTTTTATAGGCTTTGGACTGTGACCGTACAGTGTTACAGAAAATGAAGAAAGCTTCCAAATCCAAGCATGCCTCTGGTCAAGGTAACATTGCCACTGTTTCATAATGACACATAATGACTCAGTTCATCCTTCATTATAAATAGCTGTATATACAGAGAGAATGAAGCAGCATTGTCTCAGAACAGGAAGGATAAACCACAGTCATCAAAATACTGGTACAAGATGGCAAGCCCAGATGTTGCAGACAGGAATCTGATGCTTTAGAAAGAATGTCACAGCTGCCTGCTATGTACAGTATATCTCAATTAATACTGTACTAACCATAGACACAGCCCAATTAACAGGTTTAGCATGCAGCATGTTTGTACTACAGTGTGCCAGTGTTTCCACTAAAATTTCATTAGTAAAGGTCATTATCCAGAGCATTTTTGAAATATTATAATGCTGTAACTGTGTATTTTGGCTTCCATGTTGTTGTGTAAGAAGTAGTAACTGACATACTTTTAAAGATACATTTGTGCTACTTATCATTTATATCCAAAACCATTTAAAATTTGCTTTCCCTCAAGACCACATTTCACATTTGGAGCTTTATATCAACTCTATGGAGAAGCTAGCTGTCAATTTCCATAGCAACGGAGAGCAGGAGGTGGCCTCTGCCTTTAATAAGTTTGCTGAGTTCTCCAAAGAGCTACTGACACCAATGAAGAATCTGGTGAGTCACTGAGGGAGAAAACACCCTCTGGCCTGTGCAGTACCCACTTTGATGGTAGTTATGGTTATTTAGATTATTTGGAGCTTATTTAGATAAACTTCATTCTTTAAAACCTCAAAATGTGAGCCTCTCATTTTGAAGTTTTTATCTGCAGCTCACATCTAAGTATTTAAGTCCCTAAGTCAAAAATATAGATCTGTTTTTCATACATTCCTAATTAAACTCTGCTTTGTGTAAGGCCTTTATTGCTTGATTAAGACTTTAAGACATTACCATCTTTTCTCCAACAGTTAAAGAGCATGCTTCACAATATCAACTTCTTTCTGGACTCATTGGTGAAAGGGGATTTGAAAGAGGTCAAAGGGGTAAGTTTAAAGAGTAAAATGTGTTCTGTGTTAGAAAATGATCCCTCAAATATCCTCAATTATCATCAAATACACAAACATATCCACAAAATTGGGGTTTCCCCTAATTTTCTCCCTAATTTAGCCGTCTCCAATTCCCACCCATCAGTACTTCCCCCCATGTCACATGACGAGCTGGAAGTCAGGGAGGGCGAAGCCAGTTAAGACTTTTCATACTGCTGCTCATGCAACGTTTGGGTGTCACACTCGGAGGAAAGCACTCCCACCCACCTTTTGTATCACAGACACCCGTGATTGGAGAGTGTCGCTCTGATTGACACTGCGTATGCTGCCCCTCCCACTTGAGAGCACAGCCAGTCTTGCTCTCTGAGCTCCTGGCTATGGGCAGCTATAGCATCACCCGGATTCGAGCTAGCGATCTCCGGATGACAGGGTGAACGTTGCACCACCTGGGAGCCCCAAAAGTGCAATTCTTAATACCATATTAACAGTATGCTGTATTACAGTATACATTCTATAATACATCTATAATGTCTCACCAGGAAGAGGTTCATCTCAGGTTTTTTTTCCACAAATAGTTTTTCCTCACCGCTGTTACCTCTGGTGTCTATTATTAAAAGCTTTTGATATTCTTTATTCATATTCATTGTGTGAAATAAACTCTCCTTCTAATTCTAACTTCTATTCCCTCAGGATCTGAGGAAACCATTTGACAAGGCATGGAGGGATTATGAGAGCAAATTGTGAGTGCTCATAGCTCTGCTGTATTTAATTTAAAAGCTTTGTGATGCTGCCATGCAATATTGCTTATAGTAATGCTATCCAAAGAAAGAGGGTATTATTATTATTATTTATAAGGCAGCACCATCATTACCTATGCTTGGCAAACAAAAAGCTATTAAATTAATCATCTTTTCCTCCCTTAGGGTTTCCCTGGCTATTTCAGGGAAAATAGCATTTTCCAGTATGTCACACCACAACTGCAAACCAGGACTAGACTAATTATTATTCTAATTAGAATTAAGTTCTAATTATTAAACCTTTTAGTGACCATTTGCATCAGTTTAGCAAGATATTAATGTACTTGCAAATGAAAACAGGTGCCTCATTAAAATACACTATATGGGCAAAAGTATTCAGACACATGGCTCCTACAGGAGCTTTTATGATGACCCATTCTACATCTGTAGGCATTAATATGGAGCTGGTCCCCCCTTGAAGCTAAAACTCCTTCCACTATGCTTTCTACACAATTTTGGAGTGTGTCTGTAGAATTTTTACCCATTCATCCAGAAGATCATTTGTGAGGTCAGACAATGACATAGGACAAGAGGGCATGAGGGGGTTGAGATCAGGGTTCTGTGTGGACCAGTTAAGTTTTTTGGCATCTGTCAAATCCAGACTCATACATCACGCTGGCAGATAGAGAAGCATGATTCATCAGTACACAGAACATGTTTCCACTGCTCCAGAGTCCAGTGATGGTGTGCTTTACACCACTCCATCCAACGCTTGGCATTATGCTTGGTAATGTAAGGCATGTATGCAGCTGCTCGACCAAGGAAACCCATTCCATGAAGCATCGGGTGCACAACTTTTGTTCTTACATTAAAGCCAGAGGCGGTTTGGAATTCTGCACTTATTGAGAGAACAGAGAATTGGTAACTATTTTGCACTATGCACCTCAGCGCTCAGTGACCCTGCTCTGTAACTTTACATGGTCTGCCACTTCATGGCTGAGTTGCTGTGGTTCATAAACACTTTCACATTTCAACAATACCACTCACAGTTTTTTGTGGAATATTTAGGAGGGAAGAAATTTCATGAACTGACTTGTTGCAAAGGTGGCATCCTATTACAGGACCAGACTCAAATTCAGTGAGCTCTTTAAAAGAACCCATTCCTTTACAAATGTTGTAGGTGCTTAATTTTGTGGCAATGGGTCTTCATGAAACACCTGAAATCAATGATTAAGAGGTGTGTCTTAGTCTTTTTGCCTTCTGTTGCATTAAGAATCTGAAAGAGTTTTGGCACATTTTTGTTGTTGCCGCCTCCGGATGTAAATGATCTATTATTTATTCTCACAGTAGTGACTGCCACTTTTATTTATAGGCAATAAAAGCCTATTATGACTGTTTAGTAAATTATGACAGATATGCAAGAAGCCAAGAAGCCAAGCCAGTATATGTACCAATATACTGTGTGTATGTTGTTATTGCAAGCCCTGGCTGCATGGAATTCCTTTAGTTTCTTTTAGGTCTGTCATCTAGTCTCATAATGTGGACACTCATTTCCCATGAAAGAAACACTTAAAAAGAAAACCTACTGCCCATTAAGAACTTCCTCTCAAAACACATCTTTTCTGGCAGTTTGTAGGCTTTTGAGTTATGCTAAGAATAAAAATAATCATAATTGACCTTTGCAGTGATTGAGTTACATTTATTCAACTCTTATTCAACACCCGGCTCACCATTATCTAAAGAAAGCCTGACCTCCGATGTTATTTCCAAATGCCACATGCTTTTTTTCCTACTAGAATTGAAAAATCTTTCACATACAAGTGTTGATATACAAAGTGCCCTGTCTCTGAAGCAACAAGATAGAGAAGGAGAAGAGGGAGCTGGCAAAACAGTATGGCATGGTGAGGACAGAGGTGAGCGGTGGAGAGATTGCTGAGGATCTAGAGAAGGAACGAAGGATGTTTCAGCTACAGATGTGTGAGGTTAGCTCTCATATAAAATCTCACTCACTCACCAAAGATGCCTCTGCTGAAGTATTTGATATAATTTGATATAAAAAAATAATAATAGAGGCCTTATCTGCCTCTAACAGACATTCACAACATTGTCTAAATTATAGCCAATTTTACTGACTTCCACTGTTGTCATGTATCTATTTATGAATAAACACATCTTATTGTTTCCTCCTTTTATTCTCTTACATAGTACCTCATAAAAGTGAATGAAATTAAGAGCAAGAAAGGTGTAGATCTGCTCCAGAACCTCATAAAGCACTACTACTCCCAGGGCAAGTAAGCTGATGAATTTTGCCTCTATATTCTCTTTTGCATCACATAAACATGTATGATTTTATTACATAACATTCTGTTAGGTCATGTTTTATAGGATACCATGTGCAGTGGTAATAACATAAATCTCGACAATTCCTGACACTTTTTGCACGTTGGAAAGGCAAAGTATTGCGGTGTATTGTTCAAATTAACATGTATAAATGAATGTTAGAAACAAAACAGCTGACTGAATATGAATTTTATAATTCATTTCTAACTTCTGAGACATTGAAATTACTAGTTGAATTCTTTTTAAACACCTACCATAATCACATATACACATTATGCAAAAAAACCATCCGTTTTCTTGTTATATTACACCATTTGCCCCTCTGTGTGCTAGTATAATTTTATCCAACTTTTTCCCCCACACAGTATATATTAGTCACTCACATGGTGTATACTACAAATCATAAAATAATGCACAGAGCATAGGAACAGTCCTTGGGGCCATTGATGTTTCAAATGATTGATATTTAATTTGCTTATTATTTTTATTCAATTACCAAAATGTACATGAAAGCATACTTATAGTACATGAAAGCATACTTATAGAGTCTAAACCCCTAAATCCCTTGAAAACAGCATTCACAATTCACTATTCGTACCAGATTTGGGGCCCAAACAGCTTTGACTGCAATATTGTACATCACAGAAACAAAATAAAGATTACAAACTACACCAATAAATGCAACTGCTGCACAGTGTGAATTGCAGATAACTAGTCAAAGCTTTCTCATAATGCATGACATACAGAGTTCTACAAAAAGGAACACTGAACAGCATGTCTTCCTTGGATTTGAAGTTCATTAGCATACCTTTTTGTTCCTGTGCTGTCAGAAAAATGCTGAGTGTCATGTGTGGAATGACTGATAATACCTGAGTTAGTGTATTCCTGTGAGTTTTTGTCAGTCTTCATTTAAGACCATGTTACCATTTGTATGGTAATTTTGTAAAGAAGAGTGATAGTGCTCGAAAGAAAATGGTGGGTGGAGGAAAAGAGAGGAAGTGGTGATGAGACAAGGAGGAGAGAGAGAGAGATGTAGTAACAGCAAGCCACTGGTGCTATTGGTAATTACATTGGTTTTATTTGTCAGTTTCTTTCAGGAGTGCTTGGCTGCCACAGAGAAGCTGAAGCAGTACATTGATACACTCACTGGAAAACTCAGCTCTGTGAGTGCATTTTTCCAATAATAAAATCCTCTCTTTGTTCAAATGCCTCTACAGAAGTGGTTGCACTGCAATCAGTTGTAAGTCCAGATTTTTCATGCACAAGCAGCAAGAGGTTTAGTGCTCATCCATGGTACTGTTTTTGGACTACGTGGTTATTTGTCTTGACTAGCAGCCTAATATTTTCTTTTCTTTCCTTTTGAGTGGATGGCTTAAACAATCAGAGTTACCATGATAAAAATCAGTGAAAAGTGTGTCACTCAGCTCAAAGTATTAGAAAGCAGGTGCATTGTGTGCTCTAATTTAATTCCACTAAACAACATCAGGTGGCTATAATTGTCCCTTTGTGTGTGTGTGTGTGTGTGTGTGTGTGTGTGTGTGTGGGTGTGTGTGTGTGTGCGTGTGTGTGAGTGACTAGGACAGCTTATCAAGATTCAGAGGACATCTCATTCTGCAGCTGCCAGTAGCAATAATTTACTAGTGGATCAGTCATTAAGCTCTCTCAGTTCCATTTTAGGTGTGGAATTTTTATATGTTTTTTTTTTCAGTTGGCCTGACATGGCTACTTTGTTGGATTCATGCACATTTAACTCCAGGCCAATCGTGTATTGATGGTTAAATGGCATCCATTCTCATCCAGTTGTTTTTTTTTCAGTAACCCAGCTACCATCAGATATTGGATTTATAATTTGGCAATACAGGCAACATTTAAGTTGAGTGTGACTAATGTTGTAGTTGTTTTTTATCATGTTCTTTATACATGCCCATGGATGCAAACATCACATAGCTGAGCCTTTTTTTTGGACTGACGGTTCTGATCATGAACCTTCAGAGATAGAAGGCAGTCTACCTACCACTGTCTTTGAAACACAAGATCTCACCGATCTCACATCAGAGCAGTGTAAGCAAGACTGCAGAATTATCTTAGTTATTTCATCTTAATTATCTTAGTGGAGCATTTTGGACATATAATAAACTTTTGTACCAAGATTTTTGCTTTTGCAGAGAGGACTGTGAAAAGTTTTAAAAAGTCAATGTGGCACCAAAAAATCTTATCACTTGTGAAAGATTATCTATCCCTGTGGATCTCTTTTGCATTACTTTAAAACAAAATTCAGTCAGTCAACAGTTTTCAAAATTCTTTCCCAATCTCAGTCAAGCTCAATCAAGCTTTGCCACCAGCAAAATCATATATGTGTCTACATTTTCAAGATGAGTATTGTACTTTGTTTCAAATGGATAAAAAGGTTGTAATCCTATTCCATGATCAGAAAATTCACTCATATAAACCTAAAAGAAAATCTTGTTCTATGTGGAATATGTACAAAGAAAGCATTATGCATGTCTAGTGTGGGTTTATAGGAATATTATTTCTTGTTTTTTATTGTGTGTCTTTGTGTGTGGACAGATAAAGCACAGTCAAGATGAAGAGAAGAGGCAACTATTTTCTCTCAGGGACCAGCTAAAACCCGCCCTGCAGCCTGAACTTAAGGAGGTGATCACTTACACCCTCACCTGCTGTCACTCAACACAAGACTAGCATACAGTTCCTTTTCTTATTTTCTAATAAAATTCCACTGCATCTTTAGTGTTAAGTTGTGCTCACATCTTTTAAAGCACTTGATAATTAAATTTGATTTAGTAGTTGAAATAACCGGCTGATTGATATATCTTACAAATACTGTGTTCTGTTTTTAAATGGAATATGGAAATACTCAAAGTAAAGTACAAAGGAATATAAAAGGGGTACCTAATTCACCTTAAGTAGTCACAACCAAGTGATTTATTGCAAATAACATATCCTGTTCTGTTATATTTAGTAGTTGGGTAATGTAGCCTGCTCCTACTATATTGAAAATGTTTGCATGAAGTTAGAGCATGAAATACAGTTTTGGATTTCATAAGATGAGATCCTTATAAACTGGTATCATAAGTGCAATTTTGGACCAAAAGTGGGATTGTGCCATAAGATGTTCATAGCCAAATCCCTTCTTGCATTTATTTCCTGTCAGAAATAACAAGTCGGTTAGAACAGGAAGGAAGGAAGTGTGAAATTATGATTTGGAAACCCTAGCTGTTGGGAAATTGCATGTTCACTGAGCACTTTATTAGAAACACTAATGATATTGTATGGAAACCTCCTTTTGCATAAAATATATATATATAAATATAAAAATATGTAGCTTCACTTCTTCATGGTGTGGCTTTCATAAGATGTTGGAAATATTCCTTTGAGATTCTGGTCCATGCTTGCATGATTGCATAAGACAATTCCAGCATTTTCCATCAATTCTCCTTTCTAGCACATCCTAAAGGTGTTCTATTGTATTCAGATGTGGTGACTGTGAAGGCATGAACCCAGTTTGAGATAACTTTTTCTTTGTGACATTATCATGGTGGAAGTAGCCATTATAAGATGGATAAATTGTGGCCAAGAAAGGATGTGGTGGCATTCAAGCAAATGTGTCAAGAAAACATTCCCCACACTACTACACCACCTCCAACAGATTAGATATTTGACACAAGGCAGACTGGGTCCATGGATTCATGTTGTTGGTGCCAAATTCTGACCGTACCATCTGTGTTCTTTAGAAAAAATTGAGATTTATCAGACTTTTATTTTTTTTTTTTATATTTTTATTACTTACATTTTTCTAGTCTTCAACTGTCCAGTTTTGGTGAGCCTGTGCCCACTGCAGTCTCAGCTGTTTGTTCTTGTCTGATAGAAGTGGAACCCAACAGGGCCTCTTGCTGTTGTCACCCATCTACCTTAAAGTTCAAAATTATGTGCATTCTGAGATGCTTTTCTGCTCGACATAAATTATATAGAGTGGTTATCTAAGTTACTGTAGCCCTTCTAAAGGCTTGAAGCAGTCTGGCTTGTTGTTGACGTCTGTCATCAATAAGACATTTGCTGTCTGCAGAATAGCTGTTCACTGGATCTTTTTCTTTATTGCACTATATGTGTAAATTCCAGGAGATCAGCATCCATCCATCCATCAATCCATCCATCCATCCATCCATCTTTCCTGGGTCCGGGTCACAGGGTCAGCAACCTAGGCAAAGAGGCCCAGACCTCCCTCTCCCCAGCTACCACCTCTAGCTTTTCAAGGGGAGTGACGAGGCATTCCCAGGACAGCCTAGAGATATAATCTCTCCAGCGTGTCCTCGGTCTTCCCCAGGGTCTCCACCCGGTTGGACATGCTCAGAACACCTCACCAGGGAGGCGTCCAGGAGGGAACTTTCCCAGTTGGAAACTTTTCCCCTCCTGAGCTGCCTGACGGTTTGCCAGAACCTTCTTGAAGCCGACTGAAAGTCTTTATCCAAGGCCTCACTGAACTCCTCCCTCAGTAACAGCCGAAGCTGCTGTCCACATGGCCGTTCTTTACGAGTCAGCTGCCTCCAGAGTCTTATGAGCCAACCAGGCCTGATAGGGCACTTTCTTAAGCTTGACCTTCACCAGTGTACGAGGGTTGCTGCCCTGACAGGCACTGAAAATAGCATCCAACCTCTCGAGACTGGTTCCGGAATCCACACTGTGCGTCGAAGTAAGCCTGACTAAATCTAGCCAGTATCTCTTAACTTTGTGCACCAGCTCAGGCTCCTTTCCTACCAGAGAGGTTATGTTCAATGTTCCAAAAACCAGTTCAGTACCTGATCACCAGAACACCAAGACCCCTGCCTTTGGCCACTACCTGATTCACAATGCACTGGACTCCCATTACTGCCTCTTCCCCAGGTGGTGGGCCCATAGGAGAGTGGACCCATGTAGCTCCTTTTGGCTGAGCCCAGCCAAACCCCATGAGTGAAGGTCTGGCCACCAGGTGCTTGCCTAGGAGCCCCTCCCCCAGGACTGGCTCCAGGGTGGGGCTCTGGTGACCCTATTCCAGGCAAGGGACACTGGATCCTTGTTTTGTTCTTCTTCATGGAATTCCATTTTTGGGTCATGTTTTGTCTGACCTGTCACCCACGACCAAATTGCCTTGAGAGACCCTACCAGGGAGCTATTCTCAAACGACGCCTGTCTGGCACCAACAATCATGTCACAGTCAAAATCACTAAGACACATTTTTCCCCATTCTGATGGTTGATGTGAACATATGCCGAAGCTGCTGGCCCATACCTGTGTGATTTTATGCAATACACTGCTGCCACATGATTGGCTAGTTAGATTATTGCATGAAGGCATACAGATAGGCATACAGGTGTTCCTACTAAAGTTTTTGGAGAATGTATATCTACTACAGGTACAAACTGTATAGAGTATAGTAGTTTGAATATTATTAATTGCAAAAATGTATTCTTTTTCTCAATGCACTCATTCAGTCTAGGAGGGTAAGTTTATGTTTATGGATTTGTATATGCAGTGGTATATTTGTGCCATTTAGAAGTGACTGCATGTCTGTACAAATCTGTTTTTGACATTCAGTGACTTCATTGTTTATGATGCATTGTATTGTTTCCAGTAATACTATATTTGTAATGTAGGTTTTAGCCTTTTGGTACAGTAATCAAGTTATGCAAGTTTGGTGCAAGTTACACTCTATATTGTCACTTTTAAGTCTCTGTCTTTCTGGCCCCAACAGGTGAGAAGAACACTGCATTTGTGTCTTTTAATGAACCAAATAAATAACGAGGCACTACCGATTTGCATGTGGAGTGCGTGAGAGGGTGCCAGCTTAACATGTGTGTGTGTGTGTGTGTGTGTGTGTGTGTGTGTGTGCGTGTGTACACGTGCATGTGTTTGCTGTAGGACTCTTTATGTAAACAGACTGTATACAGCATGCACCAACTTCAAGGCAACAGGCAATATGGAACAGAGAAATCAGGCTACCTCTATAAGAAAAGTGATGGGTAAATAAATGTATTTCTATCTACATCAGTTCATATCTATTTGATGTATATTTTTCGATTTCTGATCCTGGATCCTGGCCTTTTTTTCTTCAAGATCCTACAGTGGTACTGTATGCCCTGATGTTTATATTACAATAAGAAATGAAATAAAAAAATTAAGAATTGATGTGGTCTGTGTTGTATTCATATTCCTGCCTGCTACAGGTTGAGAAAGATGTGGCAGAAAAGGAAGTGCACTGTGCAGAACTGCTATCTCACCATCGCTCATGGAACTGTAAGCAGAACCACTCTTTTAAATTTAGTGTCCACCTCTCACCTATCTGACAGTTTAACTCTAAATGAGTATTTCCTGTTTTTGTGATATTGTTTTGTTTAATGAATTAACAATAAACTTACAAAGCACTGGTGTATGGTTCACATACAGTATTATGCATAATACAATTATCTACCAACTAGTTATTTTCATCAACAACAAAGAAAGCTCGATAGCAATTTCACTTGAATAAATGTGTTATATTGTGCCTTCTCTAAGCCAAATAAATCACCAGCCAAACTGAACCTCCTGACCTGCCAGGTCAAACCCAGTCTGGAGGACAAGAAATGTTTTGACCTCATTTCTCGTAAGTAATGATAAGTAAGCATGTTCTCCTTGATTTCATGCATTCTGTGTATTTATATAATAACATCAGTCATGTTGTTTTTTATAGCACTGTGTAATATCACCCTGTGAGTTTATTGTATATGGTATATACAAACAAGCAAAAACGGTATTATTGTAAACCTCTGTGTAACGGAGTACTTTAAGATAAAGTGAGGACCTTCTCTCTCAGTAGAGCTTTTGAGGCTTTTTTATTGTTAAGTTGTGTGCATTCCCTATATAGTGTTAATATTGTTGTAAATCAGAACATGCCTGTTTCCATATCTAAAATGTGTTAGCTGTCAGTGTTTAACAATTGCTCCATGGTTCTGTTTGTTAATGTATATATTTGTTCCAGATAACCGCACTTATCACTTTCTCACCGAGGATGAGTCTGACTGTGTGGCGTAAGTTATACATTCATGAATGGAAATGCATTGGTTGCATTATTTTTAGATGTTATAAAGCTCAGACCACATTTCAGACCAGATATGTCTGTTGTAGTCCTGGTTTGGTGTGGGCAAGTAAACTGTTCATCATAAAAAAGCATTAAAATTGTTAGCATAAGCTTTATTTTGTATGGCAACCTACATACAAAGAAATACATGTAAATACAATACATACAAGTGATAGCCAAAGTGGCATATACAGGGGTTGGACAATAAAACTGAGCAGAATGTGAAGGTTCAATTAGCAGGGTAAGAGCACAGTTTTGCTCAAAATATTGCAATGCACACAACATTATG
>JANCOA010000001.1:14716164-14732791 GCA_024363135.1 Leptodoras oyakawai | reverse complement strand
GGCTGGTCCAATTTAGCCATGAAACCTCCCACACTAAAATGACAGGTGTTTCAGTTTCATTGTCTAACCCCTGTAGACTTCCCAGAGTGTCAAAGACAGATCAACAAGCTATGAATCTGACAGTATATTTTTATTGTGTGATAATCACATGGTCACAGTTATAGATTTACATCTATAGGGTCTCATAATCTACTTAGAAACAGAATACATATCAACATGAATATTCTCCTGCTGTGATCCGAAACTAGGCCTATAAAATGAGCTACAATGTGTGTGTGATGGAATGCAGTGTGTGTCAGAATAAATAAGAAAAATTTAGGTAACACCCTGCTTGTAAGACGTTGGGAATCCAATGCCCAATCGAATACATATGGTAGTATAGGTGGGTTAATATCTCTCTGTTAAGAGACAAATGAAATGCTAATAGAATATCCCCACTCTGTACACACATTAGCCCTATAGTCCCAACCCTTCCCTTTTAAATTCAATTTTATAAATATTGTAAGCCTTTCCCCCATTTCCTTCTGTTTGTCATATGTACAGTAACAATCTTTATCAGACACACACATACACAAGTGCAATGATGTCTCTCTCTTTTTTTACAACGACTAAAACCATATTACATGCTAATGTGCAGCAGATTGGGGTAAAATGCAAGCAAAAAAAAAAACCTTCAGTCATAAAGGGAACATATGGGAATAAGCAGAATAAAGCAAATATAAGTGAAAGTTCTAAGTTTATAGTAGATGACAGTTCAGTCAACAGTGTAAATGCATGCAGTGGAATAGGAGGTTTAAACGAAACATCCTGTACTGCACACAATTAAAGCATTACACTTGCAATCTGCTGAATTGAAGTAAAAACAAAAGCAAAAACCAATTCTCCAACAAAGGGTTGAAAACAATAGAGCAGGAAAACAATAAAAAAAATATGTAGTGACATTTATAGATTTTTTCTTACTTTGTCCCAGAAATCTATTTATTTCAAGATGCTCTAATTTCCTTTGTAGGTATAGTCTGTTCAATTAATTCTCTATTGTGACATGACTTGATAAATATTTTCTAGGCAAAAATGGAAACAGTCCATCTGAGATTTAATCATTACTCTACAATGTAAATTATAAATCTGAACCTGGATCTGAGAGCAGCATTAATAATAATAATAATAATAATAATAATAATAATAATGATTATTATTATTATTATTCAGTGATTATATCACACCGATAACCACCATTAATAATCCTACAATATATAATTAATATTTAAATTGTAGTAGGAGTATAGAACAGTAGCTCAGAAGCACACAGTGTGTACTTTATAGCGGGAACAATACCTGGTTGTAATCATTTTGTCTATAGCTGTCTATATATCTTCTGGTACAAAATATGACAAAATGACTTCCATGGGAACACAGTCGCATGAAGAGAAGTTTACATACTTTTTAATGTCACTTAAATTTCAACAACAGTCAAAGGTAACACTGATATTTCTGGGAATATACAATATTTAGAGAATATCCTTACAGTATAATGTTACATGCAAGAGTACTTCAGTTGACATTCATTCCTCACTGCAAGTCGCTAGAACAGAGAAAGGAGGGACAGCAGCAATGCAGATTTAAAGACACAGACAAGCTTAAAGAAAACAAAAAGTGTCAGTAGATTGCAAATTTTCATTTACACAACTGAAATATACATATTGCACATTTAATACAAAAAACAAACAAACCAAACAAAAAAGAATGAGGACAAACGGGAGAAAAAAAATAACACTAGCTAAGCAAATCTCTTCACTGCTGATACTTGTCTTAGATAGAACAAACTTCTATCAGAGGTGCTGTACATGAGTGAATACAAAAAAAAATCAGACAAGTGCTATTTAGATCTTTATCGGAGCTACGACCACGTTAATCAGATCATAACTTCACCTCCTTTCTATACACAGCATATTCAGCATAAAGAAAGGTACAAAAACTGAAGACATTTGTGAAAAATATTAGTTAAACCTCATTTCTCAATCTTCTCTGATAAGGTATGTACTGTATCTCTACTACTTCATACAGTTCCTAGCTGGATTTGTGAGCAAGTGAAAGGCATTCATCAAGTCTGAAACCATAAACAAACCAAAAGCAGAACTGGAGAAAGCCTGCTTCAGTTTACTCTGCATGCAGAACCACAAACAGCTACACCCGGGGGTCGAAGGGCCACATACTCACTCATACTCAGCCCGCTGAGAACACAAATAGCACAGCAAGAACCCGGCAGAATTCTCTTGAAATATGGGGAAAGAAATGAGTCACTCTCAGACGTAGCCTCCCACCTTCAAGTCAAAAACAACTATCTAAATCCTCTTGAGCAAAGTATATGTTTTTTTACGCTGATATCTGCTTGATCATCACCTTTAAAGTTACAGTTACTTCATATCATTTTATTCAGCCCTAAAAAAATAGCTAAAAAAATAAAACCATGGTGCACTACGAGGCCAAGACTGATGAGTCAAGGCCTAAGGAGGATTCCTGCATTAGCTAGCTCCTTCCTTCTGCTCTTCTGCCTCCTGATTGTTCAGTGATGAGCAGATGAGTACAGTAAACACAGTTCTGCCGGAACAGAAGATTCTCTTTGTGTTTGTTCAGGAATCTTCCAGAGTTTTGCTTCAAAAGCAACCAGAGGAGTCTCAGGTCAATCCCTCACTCGTCTCATCAAAAGTGTTGGACTGAGGTTTATAACAGTGAACCTAGATCTTCTACTTCAAAGAGTATAATACTGAGATTGCTTTTAAATCTCAGGCCTCGGACGCATTTTGTTCTGTAACAGTAATATTGATTGTTGATATTATTTTTACAAAATAGTATATGCACGACATACACAAAGCATTTCTTACTAACTCAGTAACTGCTTTTGAATAATTGGCACATTAAAGACTGCTAACTATTTTTCACAGAGAACTGTGGTCTACAGCTACATTAAATACTGGAACATGTACGTCTTTGTGTGTGACTTTATTCATGGCTAGACCGCTGACCGTTGTATTTAAACTCTCAGTTTCTAGGCATTATCATTCTATTCAGACTGGTTGTTTCTGCTAATTAGCAAGCAGGGTATTTTATAGCGCTCCATAAGCAATTAATTACAAGATAAAACAGTAGCTATGGTCTTTGTGCATGCTTGGCATTGTCATTTCATTAAATCTGGACAGACGTCCAGGTGTGAAGTTAAAAAATAATATATGAATCAACCCTAATGAGAAAAAGCAGCTTTGCCTGGGAGTGAACAGTTAAACGGTGATGTGCAGGAAATGTAGAAATGGAGGTGGGGAAACCCACGGGATCTAGCAGCCCTCTGAAAGCCTGGAAGAGAAAGCCAGTGCTACACAGTGTGCATCCCCTTTCCCTGCCCAGAGGAAAGGGGATCTAAATGAAATGAAAGGAGTCACAATGCCTTTTTTTGTTTTCATTTCTTAGATGCTTCCTGGGCCACAGTCATTAACATGCCAGCTATAGAGTAAATCTGCCAAGGTGCCTCTTGGAAAGTCAATCCCAGTGTCTCAGTCCCTCACACCACAGTGCTGATGCCGCTGTGTTTGGGCTTTGTGCTGCCTGGGCCAGCTACTGGGGGCGGAGCTTGGCTGTGGTGGTGCTGCAGGTGGGAAGGGTGGGGCGGGTGCTGAGAGTGTGGCCCGTGGCCATGTGGTGCATGTGAATGGCTGTGGGAGGAAGAGGAAGCTGCAGAAGAGGGGTGGTACTGGATGTGTGCAGGTGGGTGGTAGTGGTGGTGGTGGTGGTATGGAGGTGGGTTCTGCTGAACATGGCAGTACTGGGTGTGGTGCGATGGATGTGTGTCGCTTAGGCTTGTGACTTCACGTGCTGTATGGTGAAGGTTAGCTGGGTGTGGTGTGTGAGAGATCAGGGTTGGGTGGGATGGATGAGGAGGCTGTGGGGGCAGAGAAGGTGACTTGGCACCTCGCTTGGTGCCAAACAATGAGCCAAGCAGTGAGGATGAACTGGGCACTGAGTGCTGGCGTGAGGGGCAGTCACGACTGGAGGCAGCACGGCGCCTCATGTGAGGGCTGCTAATGATGGAGCCCTGTAGATAGACAGACAAAAACACACACACACACACACACACACACACACACACCATGTAAGAGGAGAGAAAACAGCTCTATCACAAAACCCTGTACTTAACTGATAAACACACAGCAGGGGGTCAGACTACTGTGCTGAAAGGCTGCAGCACTGCTCAGCTGCTTCATCTTACACAACTAGTACTAATTAGTTGTTTACATGCAATGCATTTTATTTTCATCTCAATTAGCAGAAATATGAAAATATGTATGGAAATATACATGTAATATATTTATGGAAATGGATCTCTCTGTATGAGATCCTCTGCTTGTTTCATGTTTACAAATTATTGTTACCAATTCATATTCTCCTTGGATTGCACCTTATTTTTCTGATAGTAATATGACCCAAGTAAAACTCTGCCAGTATAAATATATATGTTTCATGTTGAAATACATTTCAGTATAGTTCCAATTCATCTAGTAATTCCAAATTACAGGGTCACAGGAGTGCAAACAGCTTTCCAGGACTGGGGTCTGACATGTTGCGATAGAAAACATTTAAATCTGGTAGCGGTGGAATGTATTTGGAATAATCAACAGATATTCTACAGAACAGATAGACTACAGAATGAATTTACTGTCTGTGCAATTCTAAAATACATTTTCAATTTTGTTCATTAGTATGGTATATTCTGTAACAACATGGACAGAACACAGGCAACACTGCACTACGCATAACAAGACCTCATCTGTCAGTATCACTTAGCAGAAAAGAGAAGATACTGAATGGTCATGCATGCCATGCAAAGCTGGAACAAGCAGTGAATGGTAAATATTAATATTAATAAAGATAAGTAATTTACTGTGTATTGTGTGTGTGTTTGTGTGTGTGTGTGTGTGTGCATTCATCAGATTAAATGGTTTATAAATATTTGCACGGATGGATGAAACATTTCTAGTCATATTCCACCTACTGTACTTTCTAGTACTCTGACCAGCTCTCTTTATTTGAGTCTTTTGTGTTTTTCCTTTCAAGGTCACTGGACATTTATTTGCATCATGGTCACAAGTAAACTATATGACCAACCATTATATAGAAGAAGCAAACCAGACTGCTGAGACACACTGATTGTAGCATGCTGAATCTCTATATGTAAGATGGTGGACGGCAGCAAGTTAGTTCAAACCCTGCTGAAAACACCACAGGTGCACATCACAGTGGGAGTTGGCCTAATGGCCTCCAATAATCATTAGTTAGAAAATTTGAAGAAAATGGCTAATGGAAACCATTTGTAAAATTCCCATTACGATGTCATTTTTCAGCTGGAATAGTGGAGGCCACATTCAGTGAAGCATCTACTGTACATTTGTTGCAAAAAGCTCATGCAATGAATGACGTTCAAGACTGTCATCACAAACACACAACTAAAAGAACCAGTAAAAGGATGCAAAGTACAATAAAAGCAAGAAGAAAAAAACCCTTTGTTCAAGACAGCCTGGAGGGGTGAGCCTTATATCATCATACTTACATCCATATTGCTGTCTAGAGATCCTGCACTGCTGCGGCGACCTCGCTTGCCTGAGCAGGACATGCCACAGATCAGAACACGCTTACACATCATATCACAGCACAATGGGGGGGGGGGGGTCAACAGAGCAGAACCTAGCCTGCTTGCCTGCAGGGAGCACTAATACAAGGCATGCCACTAGTTGCCCCACAACAGGTGTACTGAGTTTGGGATTGCAAAAGGGATTGGAGTATGTGGGCAGAAGTCTTCTGGGTATGTATAGAAGTGGAGGATGAAAGATTTTATTTGATGGATCGAGCACTTTTCTAGGCTAGTATGAATAGATCTAGCATCGTCTAGTAAGTAAAATAAACAATTCTGCAAGCCCTGCTAAACATCATGGAACCACCAGATCTTGAGAATGTTCACCGAGCTTTTTTATTTTTTAACAAATAAATAACTCAGAGATATGACACAAAACAATTTTTGTTCAGTAGCTAAACAATCTGGCTCCCATAATCATACCTCAAATAGTTATTTATTCATTATCTAAGCCAGTTATCCTGCTACTGGGTAGCAAGGGGTGCTGGAGCCTATCCATCATTGGGCTCATTGGGAAGGCAAGGAAACACCTTGAACAGGTTGCAAGTCCAACACAGAGGAAGAAATGATGGAATCAGCACCACAATAATAATCACAATTAGTCCTTCGTTGTTCCTTCTTGGGCTTTTATGACGGCATGAATTATTTGAAGCATAAACTTCTCTAATGAAAATCTATATTCTGCATTAACTGTTCACTGGCCAGGTCCCTAGTAGATGCATCTTTCATGAACAGAATCTTTAATGCTCTTTGCTCTCTGGCAAGATGCATTATCATCCTGAAAACGGACTTATTTTCTGTTGATGAAATGAGAAGAGTGCAAAATTTCAGTATACACCTGTATATCGAGTCTTGAGGTAATGATTGCCATCTCCTCTGTTTTTTTACCCGACATGCAACCTCGGATCATAAATGAGTGAGGAAATTGTTTTCTTCAGGCAGTCATTTGAATATGTTTCATTAAAACAGCACCACAGTTGGCTTGCCTGATGCAGATTTGTGATTCATCACTGAATATCACTTTCATCCGATCATCCGCATTTCATGATCGTTTGTCTTTAACCCACTGCAACCTTTTGCTTTCTCATA
Source organism: Leptodoras oyakawai (assembly GCA_024363135.1). Taxonomy (NCBI): domain Eukaryota; kingdom Metazoa; phylum Chordata; class Actinopteri; order Siluriformes; family Doradidae; genus Leptodoras; species Leptodoras oyakawai. The sequence goes on along the minus strand of JANCOA010000001.1, from coordinate 14,726,025 downwards.
CTTAGGTGTTGGTTTTTCTTCGGCTTTTTATGTATTATGAAATGTAAATCCCATTTCATTCATCTGATTTCTTCCTGTTCTGTCACTCTCACTCGCTTCTGTTTCTGCCCATTTGGGTCTTTTTTGTGCATTTTTCTATTTTCAAGGCAAACTAATTTGAGGTTTCTATCCTGACACGTTGCGTCTTCCTTGGTCTACCTGTAGATTTTCCTTCCCATTTTGTTCATACTTGCAACAAATTTTAGACATGGCTGACTGGGAACAACCAACATCTTTTGTCACACACTGTGTTGGATTTCTTTCTAAAAGGAGTTTTATAATCCTTTCCGTTGTTTAAATCTTGTTATTAACTTGCTTATTAGGGCCATGTTTCCTACAGCCAGCAGCTCTGTAATGTCTATAAGCTCTCTCTTTTAATTGCAGACTAATTTGCATTTTTAGACTTGTGCTAGTATTTGTTTTAGAAAAGCAAATTATAAGGTGATTCCATACTTTTTCCTTTACTTGCTCTGGAGGATGCCATTAATTAAAATAATATAATTTGTTGAAGGTACATTTCACAAAGCCAGAATGTTCAGCTTATAAATTGTGGCATGTGTGTGATTGAATTGCTATGAAGTAACATAAACTGGGTGAACATCCTCTAAGTGTGGTGAGTCCATCATTTTTGCCAGGGATTGTAATGATCTAAAAGGATGCATTATAACAAGACTAACTTACCTAGCAGTATAGGACACAGAACTACAATATATAACAAATATTTGTAAGAATTGTCACATTTGATGTAAACTAAACACACAAAACTAAAAGTATCATAGTAGTCATGTTACCAGGTCGGGACAAGTTTACCACTGGGTCGCATCACCTTTTCTTTTAATTATACTTTTTAATCATTTGGGAATTGAAGATACTAATTTATGAAGATACTACTATAAGATTCTTATTTTTGCCCATTATTGCTGTATACTTGCAGACTTGAGCTGCTCAACAGCCTGTGGTCACTGTCACTACAATGCATCATACATTTTCAGTAGGAGACAGATCTGGACTGCAGGCAGGTCAGTCAAGCCACACTGTTGTAGCTTGTGCAGAATGAGCCTTAGAATTGTCCTGCTGAAAAAAGACATGGAGTTTCTGGGAAAAGATATTGTCTTGACTGCAGCATATGTTTCTCCAAAATACCAACAAAGCTTCAAAATTAATGGCACCTTCACGTATTTAGAGATCCCCCATGCCGTGGGCACTGATGCACTCCCATGCCGTGGGCACTGATGCACTCCCATGCCGTGGGCACTGATGCACTCCCATGCCGTGGGCACTGATGCTGGTTTTGGCACTTTTCGTTGGTAACAGTCTGAATGGTCTTTTTCATCTTTGGCATGTGGAATCCGATTTCCATTGTTTCCCAAAAACAAGATGAAACATGGACTTGTCTGACCATAGAGCACATTTCAACTGTCTTTTGGTCTCAGAGAACTTGCAGGTGTTTCTGTGCAAAATTAATATATGGCTTCTTCTTTGCATAAGGAAGTTTCAGGTTGTATTTCTTTGGGCAGTGGTGGTCTGTGTTAAGTTACAAGGATTTTCCAAAGTACTCCTGAGCCCAGGTGGCTGTGTCCATCATGCTAGCATGACAATTTCTCAAACAATACCAGCTGAGGGCTCGATGGTTACACACATTGAGCAGCAGTGTCCACCCGTTTTAATTTAGTTCTTAGAGAGTGTCCTAACTTTTGTGGAAATGGGGTTTGTACTAATCTTACTTTTTGGGACAACACTACTATTACAAAAAAGTGTATTTGTAATCCATGAGCTGGTAGAGATTAATAAAATATTATCAGGGACAGATACACAGATAACAAATACACAAACGGTTCATTTCTCACTCGTAGTGTGGCCGTATTATCGCCTGGCTGTGCTAATAGAAAAGCTGTGGGCAGCTGTTCACACCTCCCTAGTTTTTTCCTGTGCAGTCATTATCACACAGTCATGCAGCTTAAAACTAAGAGCAGGGAATATCCATTACAGGTTACTCTGCTTTATTTACACCTTTTTATCAAAACCTTTTACACTCAGTTGTTGTTCTGTGATTATAATGTCAGCATGTGCAGGCAGCATGTACCCACCTTGTGTACAAAATGCATTCAACTCAAAAATGAAAACTTGGCTGGAAAGTTTCTAAATTATGGCAGTTTATCATTAGTCCAACACCGGGTACATTTTCCAGCAGAGAAAACGACTGACTTGATTTCAGTTCCTGGCCTATATTGTTCCCAGTAAGCTTGGGCGATATCATGGTATTTCAGCATCATTTAGAAATACTGATGATATGATTTTCAATACAGTCAAAAATAAAGATGCCCCTCTTTCTATGAAACTGATATGGAGGTGCAGTATTGAGGTGTTGTGTTGTAGTGCTCAGCACAAGGCACAAGAGGTGGAAGTCACCACAGGTGGAAGACTAACTTTTGCCAGGAAAACAACTTTCAAATTTCACTGCAGTGCCTGGCGAGTACCTTTTTCCCTCCATCACCTTGACCTGCCATACCCGAGGCATTACTTTTCAGTCTTTCATATGTTCAGATTGTAATGAAGTGCTTTACAGACAGTGATTTTATTATGATGCATAATATTATGCTTGTCTTTGTGTGTCTGCTATTTTTTGGTTCTAATTGACAATGGTATCTTAGCTGCAGAGTCCAGATGTTGAGTATATGTTTATGTTGAGCCTGTGGGTCAGACTTGTGCAGCTGCTGCTTTAAACAAGCAGACCATTTTCCTTAGGTCAGGTGATTAAACCTTCACTTATTTTCATCCTATAGTGGGATGCACTTACAACAACTAGACTGTGCATACTGCATCTGTGTAAGACTTTAAGCATAACTCTGGAGCACTAGGGGACATCCTCTGATTGCCATCATGCATTTCGCACATTGTGTTTAACTCTTCAAAGAGGAGCTGTTTTCACATTTCCCTAGTTCTCTACTTCCACACTGGTGATCCCATCACCAATTATGGACAGTTAGGGAGGTTACAATGCATAATGGCTCATGTAGTTAAATTTATATAGCTCTCTTAGCTAATCACTTAAATATGACCAGATTTGGAAGCATGAAAATACTGCCACATATAACTTTATCACCAGCTTCTATCACCAGCAGCTCAGCTTTTATGCATTTTTCCTTCTTTACACAAATACCATCATATACTGTATAACATGGGAAACTGTCTGGATGGTATGATGCCATTGATAGATATTCCCTAAACCTAGTTCCCAGGAACCTTTTTAGTTCCTCTTCAGTACTCATTATTTTCCTTAAAGAAACCAAGCAATGTAATAGCAAAGAGGTGAAGTATTTGCTTTTCAGTCCAACACAATGTCCACCTGTATGTGCCACTGTCATTGCTTTTATCTGCTGTGGAATATCTGCAATAACTGCATATCTGCACAATCTGCAATCTAGCATGAAACACTCTACCCATATTCATACAACAAAGAAAAATCAATAAATGTCAAAAATCTCAACTTGCTCTGGCTTTGCTGTGTTTTTGCTACTTAAATATAATCATCTGTTATGTTAATGGTTATAGTTCCTGAAGTAGAAAAACAGCCTGGTTCATGAATTTTTATTTAGATTTTTTTTTTTTATTTAGACTTATTCCTTCACTTTTACTCCAGGGAAGGTTATAGAACCTGATCTTAAATTCTGCAGGAGCTATTGTCGTGCTATAATTAGATGATAATTATTCAGTAAGTCAGTTTAGTCAGACTTTGAACTCAATAACATAAATGCTATATAAATAAAACAATAATTATTATATATTAATTATTGTTCAGATATTGTTCGCAGTGCAAAACAGACACCCTTCTTAAGCTGCGGTGAAAGACTTAAACTCAGTGAAATTTGACCAGCCAAGTCACATTCAATTAATGGAATTGATGCAATCAGCAATTTTCTAGTGCAGACTTCTGGGGTGAATAAACTTAGTGAGCGAAAATTTGCACAGAGTTCAATTTTGGTGACATGCATTTGCATCCTTGCCTAACAGCACTACTGCTTTGGGCGTGTTGACCTAAAGGCATCTGTACTACAGAGGTCCTGTAGATCCAAAACGGAGGAAGAGCTATTTGTAACATTTTAAATAACATATACAGTCTAGATTATAAAATGATACATAAATAAATGGACCGATACGCAGTCAGTCAGGATGTTCAAATAGATAGATTTTTGTGGGCTTTTTAAATTACTGTTTATGGTTAGTGAGTTAGCTGGTTTGTTAACATCAAAATGGTTGACCATTTGTGTTGCCACAAAGACCTCGTCTTGGCTCCACCTATTTCGCAGCAGGATGTCTAGTGTGCAAATGTCCATTGTGACCGTGGCTTTAGAGCCGATTCGAAATATTAGCTAATGTGGAGTGCAGTTTCTAGTGGTGGTGGTGGAAATTACCTGCATCGGAAAGATCACGCAAGGAGCTGCTGAGGGCGCTTCTCTTTAGGCCCTCCCCCATGGTGTAGCTGTCATCCAGACTGGCTCGGCTCAGGTTGCCATTGCCAGCCTCCTTCTTCAGACTAGAGCTCTGAGAGATGCTAGGTCGCACCACACCTTTCTGTTTTTCCAGCTCAGCTACACACACACACACACACACATGTTTTGTTTGTTTTCTGTTCCAACAAATCCTCCAGTACTACCCAAATACTTCTGCATCCACATAACAACTGTGTAACCAAAATGCAGCTCGATCACCAGGACACATTTTAATTCTGAAGGCATTGTAATGGCACACAGACATTAAAAAAATAACTGCTAGAAGGCTATAGAAAAAATGAAAGACTGAAGTCTTGCGTCTCAGGAGACAACTTTGTAATGAGGATGTGAAAGAAGGCTGCTGATGCTCACACTCAATTCTGTATTTCTCCATCTCCTGAACCTCGGCGATGGACTCCCGCAGGTCGTCTGTAAACTTCTTGCGGTCTTGTGGGTTGGGTGCATTGAAGTTGATCAGAACTTTGATATCGGCACCAGGGATGGCTGATGTGAGCCGCACACCATTGGGATAAACTGGTAAACAACAAGCTGAGCTCACTTAACAAGTACAGAAGATCACACAAACCCATGTCATACACATGTCATTTATTTAAAAGGATGCATCCAAATCAAGCTTTTTGGTTGCTTTGAATATTTAATATATTTATAAAAAGAAACTGCTTTAACCCCCTGAAAGCCTCTGGTTTAAAAACTGAATTTCTTTTCATTATGTAGATTCAAGAAGTATATAACATAGTGGTCACTTGATAAGATACAACCTTCTACCAGCACTCATTGGCCATTGTGTCAGGTATCCCACCATGTGCATGTGATAAATCCATAATTTCATTTTGAACTGCTGCTTATGTAACATCGATGTAGTACCACACTCTTGTATGAAAGTGTTTTCGTCTACCTCTGTATGCATTAGCTCACAGACACCCACGATTGGCTAATGTTGCTGTGATTCCTATGGGAGAGAGAATATGCTACCCCTCCCACCCTGAGAACATGGCCAATATTGCTTTCTCTGGACTCCTGGCCACGGATGGCCGTGGCATGACCGGGATTCAGACTAGTGATCTCTGGATGATAGGGTGACCATGTTTCTGTTGCACCACTTGGGAGCCAATAACTTTTTTTTAATGCCCATGGTGGCAAAGTTACATACACTCATGTTGCCCTTGTAAACATTTACCTTGTAAACAATATCTTGAAAAATTTTTATAACTTTCATATAAGGTGCAAGAAAAACAACAGCAACAAGAATAGAAACAATATTAAGAAAAACAAGCAAGTAATAAAGTTCACTGTCATTGATGAATGGTTGGTACTGCAATACAGTTATAAAATATAAATAACTTTTTTTTTATTTGACATGTGCTGTGTGTGTGTGTACTGAGAGACAGAGGAATCCTTTTCTTCTGTCAATTGGCTGCATGTTTATCTTAGTATATTCAAAATGCTTTTTCCCTGATAAGCAGTTTAAAACTAATGCAATATATGCAAGATTCCCTCTAATTTCACTTCAGCTACAGCCAATGTAATATTATATTATATGGTAATATCACAATGATTCACCCTCCACAGAGGCACTAAGCATGAATGACCCCCCCCCTCCACACACACACATATTTGCCGTATTCTTAGCAGCAATATGTCAGAATTTAAATATAAAAGGAAGTCCAACATTATACACCCAACAAAAACCCAGTGAGGCTTAGAAGCCCCTTCCTTGCAAATCACTTACAATGTATATTATACTAAAATATATACTAAAATGGATTGATGTAGAACAAATATTTCACAAAGATATCCAGATAGCAGACTTACCATTTAATAAACAAGCACTCAATAAACATGACTGTTTCAAATATCCAATGACAGCAACAACCCTGATAGCTTGGTGAAAATTCCACAAAATAACAATCGCCACTCTCATTGGACATTTATTCCCCCATTTAGAATAACCCAGACCTCCTCATATAAAAAGAAATTCTGCGCTTTGCTTCATGGATTGACAAAGGCATCACTAACCTTACACACATATTCCACAACAACACCCCGGCATCACTCTCCTATCATACCCAGAATTTTGCCAGCAATCACATCCTTGATTTTCACTGGCTAAAGTCTCTACTGAGCTCCAAAATCAACGTGGCTGAAAAACATTATGCTTACCCCCTGCAATCTCTGATTTAATCATCATATTTTCTCTAAATAAACTATATAAAAAATAAACAAAATATCAAAACCAGACCCAAAAGTAAAGTTGCCAATTAAACAATGGGATTCTGATCCAGAATGCTGCAGCCCAACTTGTATTCAACCTTCCCAAGTTCAGCCATATCACTGTGCACCCTTCACTGGCTTCCTGTAGCAGCTCGCATCAGACATAAAACCCTGATGCTGGCCTACAAAGCCAAAAACGGTGCAGCCCTTCCCTTCCTGATGGCAATGGTCAATGGCCGATGTGTACTCAAAGCCTTCCTACCTCAAGTACAGCTCGACTTGACCCACAGTCATCTACAACACATAGGGGGCAAGCATCCAGACTTTTCTCTGTCCTGGCACCAAGATGGTGGAATGAACTCCCACTGAGTGTCCAAACAGCGGAGTCGCTCGCTGCCTTCAAGCGTAAACTGAAGACCCACGTTTTTTGAGAGAACTTCAATGAGCACTAACTCAAAGCTGTTACCGTACTTACAGCAGTTATTGTATTCCCTAAGTCTTGTTCTTTCCCGGTTTTATGTAGTTTAGGAATACTGTGTGTTTTAGACTTTTAGACTAGTAATTTGTATTAGGTATACGGTTAAATTCTAGCAGAATCACAGCTCAAAGTAGCTTGACTTCAAGTCTACCAGCTCATACAATTAAAGTCAATCACACTACACTGGACCAATCTGTTCACATTGCACGCAGAACACCACAGATAATTACATCCACACCATGTGGCACTGCACACCCATAAATCATTTCTGCACAGAAATGATCAGTGTATTAACACGATGCTTAAATACTACTATCCCCCTATCCTCAGAACTATGTCTTCTAGAAAACACATCAATAATTAATACAACAAGGGAAACCTACTCTGCTCTACTCGCAGCTCTAACCATCGCCAAGAAAATCCTCATGAACTGGAAATCACAAAACACCATTACTATCACTCAGTGGAATAATTCAATAATGGATCTAGGGGAAAAGATCTGATTCCATCAAAAACAAACACATTGAATATGACTTAATCTGGACACCTGTAATCAACTTACTTCCACAGTGATCACCCCAAATCTACACTGGAAAAACAGGTAAGGTAAAACTGATATTCAATACCCAACTGAAAATCACTCTATACATACATACATACATACATACTTACAGTCAAAAAGTTTCCTCTACAATCATGACTCTTATCTCTTACTCACAAACACATGCATGCACGCGCACACACACACACAGATTCCTTTCCCTATACAGCAATAACACTTAACATGTCACAGAAAGTTGATGTTAATCATTCCTTCTCATTAAGTGGTTTGTTTATTTTCTGTCTCTCCTTTTTTTCATTTACATTTTTGTTTGTACATTCTGTTTATGTGTTTATGTCCTCCCTCATGAATAACACATTATAAACAAAAATTAAGTTATAATAGTTCTCCAAAGAGGGGGGTTGGGGTTGGGGGTAGGTGGCTGAGATTCCCTCTCATTATAGAAGATGCAGTAAGTTTTATATACCATTCCCCTACTGCTTTTCATTAAAGAGATCAGGCAGTGCATCAGTAATACAGTGGAGCTTTTGCTTTTCGGTGTAACACATTCTCAACATGTCACTAAAGCAATACCATTTGTGTATTGCATTTCACATTTAGGCACTGCTGCCACTGCATTTTTACTCTGAAATATGATATATCAATATAAAAAGACTATAAAATGTATTAATGCAGCTCCAAAAATAAGAAAAATCTTAATTCAGGTCAGAGTGTGGGCACGTGGGTTAGTTTATAAAAGAACAGGAAGTGGAATCTACCAGCAACTTAAAGAAAAAAAAACAGTAAGACTTGTACAATGTCACAATTTCTGGCATATTCTTGGTGGCTTCGTCTAATCACCTTTCGGCCAAGAATTGACCAAGCGGCGGCAGTATCACTACCAAGAATTGGGCCAGCCAATCCACCAAGATTCGATGGGACTTTGTTATATGTTAATAAGTATTCAATTAGTCTACTGGACTGGGCCATTAAGTTAAGAGTGATGCTAGAGATATGGGCCTATTGTTTTACACAAGTTCAATAAAGGTTGTTTTTTTTGTTCTATTAGAATAATGTAATTCACACCAATATATAGAAAACCTAAAGAACAGAGAAAGGTGGCTATCAAACGGTGATCATGAACAAAATTAGTGTTGTTCTTTTAAAATGTACATCACTATATAGTATTTTGTTTTCTTATGTTGCCCGTTTAGATTATGTAGACCATCTAGCCTTGGCGCAGTGGTTAAGACATTGGACTACTGATCGGAAGGTCTTAAATTTAAAGTTAAAATCCCAGCACCACCAAGCTGCCACTGTTGGGCCCTTGAGCAATGCCCTTAACCCTCAACGGCTCAGTTGTATAAATGAGATAAATGTAAGTGGATAAGGGTGTCTGCCAAATTCCAAAAAGGTAATGTAAATGTAAATGATGTGCATACAGCTGGTTTAAAAAATGTAAAACATTGGGACCTTTTGTCCTAACTTGTAGATACGGAAGGCTAAAGAATGTTGATCTTTGTGTGTATTACCCAACGTTAGCTACAAATTTAAACATAAAAAAATTAAACATCTCTCTTAAACATCTCTCTTAAATGAAGACACACAGATCACCAATCAAGATAATAATAACAGATAAGAAGAATGAAAATACCTTGTTCTACATCTCTAGTGCTATACTTTCTCTTCTGTTAGAAAATCTTGACTTAAATGAAGTTATTTTAGGCTTGGAATGACATCTGTTTAGGGGAGGGGGTAAGAGATCAGGGAGGAAAAAAGGCCACTTACACTGGTTCTCGAAGAGGAGCACCTGCATGCCGTAGAGAGAGAAGGACTGCCTGAAGCTGTATGTAACTGAGTTCTTCTTCTTCTGGAAGATCTTTGTGACCTAAATTGAAAGGGTGCAAATACCTTAGGAGCCCATCTGCTAGTGCTTATTCTTTTTTTTTTTTTAATTGTCTCCGGTAACTGGCTCTCCTCCATCACACAACATCTACAATCACAAGTCAGTCAGTCATTTTCTGTACCGCTTATTCCCAGTTACAGGGTCACGGGGGAGCCGGTGCCCAGCCGGCAACTCT
>JANCOA010000001.1:14662578-14675655 GCA_024363135.1 Leptodoras oyakawai | reverse complement strand
AGAATCTATGGGGTATTCTCAAGAGGAAAATGAGGGCCACCAGACCCAACAACAAAGAAGAGCTGACAGCAATCATCAAGGAAATCTGGACTTCCATAACTCCCAGACAATGCCACAGGCTGATTGCCTCAATTGACATATCGTTTTGAAAGTACCATATTTTGATTGATATGATGTGATGCTAATTTTTTATTTTTTTTTACCTTCAATTATTTTTAAAGCTTTGCAGGTAAAAAGCACAATTCATGTCTGGCTATTTTGTGTATACATGTATACCTCTATACAATGGTTTCTGGTAGGTAAAACCTTCACAGCATCATGTCTTTAAAACATTCAACCGCTTTTTCTTTTACAATAGATAAATCACAAAAAGAGAATTTATATTTCTGACAAAATTACACATCATCTAAAATGATAACATGCTTGAAGTCACCATGCTCAAAGCATTACTGTTCTGTGGCCAGTGATGAGGATGAGGAAGCTGCAGCTTTCTTCATGTATGAATTCAAGGCAAAACAAATGCTTCAGAAGGTTCAGTATATGATGACGTTTGATAGCTATCAGTTTAGTAGCATCATCATCATCATCATCAAGACTGCAAACACACATTCATGCCCTTCATTCTTTCCTCTGTGTATCCAAAGGAGTCAATCAAATAGCACATTACAATGACAAAAGCTGTGTGTGATTATTCCATTGCACTAAGCCATGAACTTGTTTTCCAGAACACAAACACAAATATGATCTATATATTTTTTTTTCAAAATACCCTACAAGGACACAACAAAGGACGACTGGTCTCGCGTCACTCTTCCTGGATGAGACAACACTATGGAATCAATATCAGACCTGTACTGACCAGCAAAGGGTAAAAATGAATAAAACATGGACACCCAGATAGAGCCGTATGTACTGTTCAGGAGAATCTAGCCTTGAACTGAAGCCTGTACACTCAGAGGAATGAGACTGGCAGAATGCTCTGAAGCCATGTGGAACACCACACTGAACTGTACTCTAACTTTATGGCAACAAAGCTGTCCATTTCAACATTATGGAAAATCCTAATGATGACAAATTTATTTGATTCATTTATAAGTCAGTTTAATGAAATGCATCAACAATAATATACTGTGTTCTGGTGCAAGACCGAGCTTAAATAGATCTAGATCATCGTAAACATGAACAGCGATGAAATGCTTTTCAAAGGACTCGTTTTGGTCAGAAGCTATTTCAATTTAATAAGAACCCTGAATAGATCACATTACAGGAAAAACAGCAATGGCACAAGTCCATTAACTCAGTAATAAAACATTTCATCAGTTTACACAAGCTCATTTTTGGTGTTCTACTTAAGAAATTAAGAAAAAAAAATATTCATTACCTGACATAACCATACCAACACAAACCATAACACAAATATAACATTTAACTGATATTTGTGTTACAACAGCATACCACCACACAATGGAACACACAGACGAAATAAGAGCTAGATACACCTTGTAAACGGAGACTCTGCTCTGAAATATTAATAGTGGCTAATTACAGTACTGGCACCGGGACAAAGAAACTATGAAATGTTATAATTTTCTCTGTGAGAAAAAACAAATAATAACCAGTGTTACAAACAATGACAACAAACTTAATGGGACAAAACTTAATTCAAAGTTCATTCAAAATGAAAGCTGTAAGTAAGACCTTAAAAAGCCTAACGAACAGCCAGACGTAAGCAAGTAAGCAAAAGGTTCCATAGACTATGAGCAATACATTGGCATAAAATTGGACTTGATCTTTCTAAAAATCCTCCTCTGTGTAACTTCTCCCAAAATGACATAGTGGCTCTCCTAGAGTGAATAAGCCTTAAAGAATTACTCACCGTCCACGGAATCACTTGTTCATCCAAATGATTTCTCTCCTCCACACATGCACATTTCCATATAATCAGCAAAGTCTGTCAGAAATTCCAGTTTCTTCCCAGGACAGAAGGTATTTTTTGTTCTGGAGTCCTTCAATCTAAACGGTTCTGTCTGGACACAAGACTAATGTAGAGCTAAGAACTCAAAAATAATCAACCCGTTTTATTATTCCCTTAGTTACTACTTCCGGCTGTGACTTTCCTGTTACAGCTTCCAATGCACAGATCACCCCTAGAAGTACAGGAAAATGTGGCATGAATGCTGCCAAACAGTAGAAACTCAATATATCTGGAAGATGTGTGAAGTCCCCCAATAAAAAGGAAGCTCCCTGTCCAAGGTGTGGGAAAGAAAGCAAGAGGTTCAGAGAGCTGAACCAAGACAGGCAGGGTATGACCAGGCTGAAATGAAGCCTACACAGAGTAAATTAATCATATCGTGCACTCAAAAAGCGTGCTCCTTTCAGTGGCTGGATCGGGTTCCCTGGCCTCTACACTTACATGGCTGCCCCCCCCCACCCAAGAATTTAGATTATTCAAAGGGCAAAGTTTCTGACAAAACATTTCCTTTAGCAATCATCAGTGGACTGCCTCATATGAAAATACAGCAGCCTTTTAAAGGTGTACATTTAATAAATCAGTCCAGTGAAGCATGATGGGTATTCACAACTCTGAGCGTGGTTTTAACCTCAGAGCATCAAAAGATCGTTGTGGTCCCCATGACATAAAAGGAAAAAATGCACTGAGGTGAAACAAGGAAGAAACTGAGCTCTACCTAGATGTGAGAATAAAGCCAGAGACATGACATTAGAAAGGACTTCAGCCAGTTGAAATGCCTGAGGTGTATATTTCATGTGGCATGATGCTCAAAGTGGAGTTTTCTATTACCATCAGCCGGCTCTGATAAACATTTGCTTGGCCATAAACTGTGGATTTCACAACCACATCCTTGCCCATGTACTAAACCACAGGCTAGTGCTCCAGCCAGAGTATAGCACTAAAAGAGTGAAAGAATTTGGACTTGTAAATTTTAAACAGGCATTTAAACCACCATTTAAATGCATCTTTGCAGTTCTTCTGAGAATGTCTATCCATTAGATGGAAAAAGGAAAATGAGGAAGTCCAATTTTAAGACGAGAGGGAAAATACCATAAGCAGGCTGTGTGTCTGGCTGGGGATGGAACTGGAATGGAAATTGTCCCAAAGAGATCAGTTGTACAAAATGTACAGATACCGGCTATAGATACAATGTAATTAGTACAGAACTAATAGAAAAAAGAGCTAAAGCTGAAAAACAGAGTTAAGGCTGTGGTCGCTCAAATGCTAGGCAGAAAATTACACAGTGTAGAACTTGTGAGTAGTGACTGACTACGTCCTGTGGCTTGACTCAAAGCCAGTTGCCACTAATTTTAGCCTTGTCTATTCAAAGTGGCCAGAAGAACTGGATTACTGATGATATGATTCCATTCTTACCCAAACATGTGGAAATGTTTTCAGAGCCTATTAATAAAATGATTCTATTACTAATTATGTAGTCAGTCACAACACATTTCAGTTATCAGAATGCGTTTCTTCATAGACAAATTGTATCACTTCTTCCACTTAGTACCTCTTTAGAACAGAAATACATGAAGAAATGTGAAGGTGACACAAATATCCCCATATGTCAAACACAATTTCATGCTGACCAATTCCACCTTAATATAAACCTAACAACATAAAAAATAGCATCATGCTATGAATAAAATTACAGATGTCATAGCGTACAGTATCAAACCATACAGTCTAACATTTCCTCTCATCAGCCCTCAGAAGAGAAACCTTAACTCAATCTTACCTTATTGTTCGAACAGAAAGGCAGTACTTCCACATCAGATTCAACATGGCCAGGTCATCATTCACCTGGCTGCTCCAAATATTTTCTCACCACCTCAAAAAAAGTTGCTTTTGATTCTTTAAATCCAAAAGCAAAACAAGAACATGAAAGCTAGATTACTGTACGGGGCACCTTAGTCATGAAAACCTCTGCCGCCTGGAAAATCCGTTCCTTCCATGTCGTTCTTTGCTTGAAAACAGAGTTTAACGCTTGAGAAGCCTCAAGCAGAGAAAGAGAGAGAGAGAGAGAGAGAGAGAGAGAGAGAGAGAGAGAGAGAACAAGACAAAGAGATAGAAATGATGAACTCAAACCAGTTCCAGTTACTGCTGTCGTTGCTGGTGTGTTCAATTCGCTTTCATTTTGTAGCCAAAACCAAACTGTTCCGTTCTGGGACGTTGCTAGGCAGGGCTTTGAGATTACCAAGTATGGCTAGCAGCTAAGCAGAACTCAGACATGCCATGCCTTACTTCTCTAAAGTCAGATATCCCATACAGAATGTTGTATCTCCTAATTTAAAGCCTCTCCTCTGCACAGACATCACTTTTTCCAGCTCTACATTACAGCTTCTCATGTGCTGGGAGAAGCCCTGTTCCCTTTGGTGTTTGGTCTAAGTGACTAAAGCCACATGTGATCTTGAAGAAGATCAGGACAATCCTGTTCTGATCAGTGTTCATGCTCTGAGGTGACACACCACTTCATTTAATCAGTCTTAATAATGTAAACTGTGTAGTAATGGAACATGGAGATGAGTTTGATTTGTGGTCAGGGAGTCGCTCTGAAAAATGTATTTAAAGACCGCTCCTGTTAGAGTATGAGGTCATCATTCAAGGCTGTGAGTGAATGTCCAAGAAAAAAAAAAAATATCACACAACCTGAAATGGGTTAGTCTCAAACTGTAAATTAAAACCACACAGGCATAGTCCAGGAACCCTGAGACCATGAAGGGAAAAAGCAATGGAGCAGAGGAAAAGCAAAACTCATTTCCTATTTGAAGCTTATAACAAGGAAAAAAATAAAGAGCACTGCAAAGAATATTAAAGGATAGGAATGCTGAAAAGAAATAAAAGAGGTGCATGAGGAAGAGAGAAATGTTAGAGAGAATATGCGACCAAGGGAAAGCAATATCAAATGCTGCTTCAGGGTGAAGGTTTTTTCACTATTGCTACTGGAACCATGTTAGCAACCAGTTACCCTCACACCCCACCACCCCCCATGATGTCTTTATTTGATTCATCATGTTGCATGTGTAGAAGAATAGGTGGCCTGAGGCTAAATTCTGAAACTGTACACCCCAAAGAAACAGGAAGAGCACAGGGAGAACCACATTTCAGCACAGAAACCGTTTCCCAAAGGCACTCTATGATGTCTCTGTGTGGATCTGAGTTTATACACCCAGAACTGAAGATAAAATGCTCTTTCTCATATGCATTCCCATTATCCTTGGACATGTTTGGCAACTTTTTCAGTGACATGTGATGTGCTGAGACAAAGTGCTAATGTGTGCACAGCCTCCTCCATCTGACTATGACAGTAACACCCTCCACCACGTCCTCCCATTAGCACAAACATGCACGCGCACACACACACACACACACACACACACACACACACACACACACACACACACACACACACACACACACACACACACCAGTTTTCCTGTTTCATAAGCCTTCAAATCTTTGGCAGCCATAGACAATGTGGGGGGAAAAAGCTACACATGACCACAAAGACCCTGCCAACAAACTTTCCCCCCTATGTCTCTCACACACACTTGTGAACACAGTTTTTTTGTACAACGTAGGCCTAATAATGCTGTAGAACACAACACATTAAACAAACTAATCCTGCATGAAACACATGGAGTTGTCTCTGGATTTTTAGCTCGACTCTGCCCAGGGAGGAGGTGGATCATTTTTGCTTTGCAATGAGGGGTGCTTGGAAAATGTTAACAATAATGATAAGGTGATTAAATATGCTGGGATTGTTTTATTTGGGGTTTTTTTGCCTCTCCTTCACCAGTCAGCACTGAAACACTCTGAGCAGCAGCGAAGCAAAACAGCACCCCCTGTAGAGAAATATCCAGGTGCTAAATATGAGGGAGTGAGTGAATTGGTGAGTGAGTTACAATCCAGTTCCATGAGATGCATGGTATCTAAAAATCTCAGCCATGTGAACATGTGACACATGACTCGTCTCAAGGCTCACCTAAAATTCCATAAATCTAGCTGGCAATACCTTCCACCCGCACAGCTAGTGGTGATATTAAGAGTGAAAAAGGCTGTTTTCATGTCTTTTTCATGCCAGGTTCTGTTACTTTTAGAGACTTTTTAAATAATAAATCACATAAGGAGAAAAAAAAAACCTTTAATATTGTATAATCCAAATTCAACTATTCAGCTAAGGTGCCTCTCATGTACACCTGTGCCATAAGCACAGCGGAAGGGAAAGCTCTTCAGTGCCATAGCCTGCAGGTTTTATACCGATCCACAGCTGAGATACGTGTCATCATCACCAGTGGGAGTTCTCCTCATCTTTTATACATCCTTGATAAAAATCCAGACTGAACTCTACCTTACTGAGATCTCAGCTGAAGGATTCCCCCTGGGACTTTCTATGCTATAATGAGAAAGAAAGATGACTACCCCCAGGGTAGAGACGCATATGTAATTCAAAGCACACCAAATGAGTGATATTGTAAATCAGAGCTTTGATAACGTGGTCTTACAGAACCCCTGAAATACATAAAGGAGTTATAACTGGGACGGTGTATTGTCTTGGCTAATGCACATACGCTCTCATTACCTCTTCAGCTAATTACTAAGCACTTAATGAATTGAATAAGCAGTCATGGGGAAACAATGCTATATAACACTATATTATAATAATGAAGAATAATTTGGTGACTTTTCTGTTGTTAAGAACAGTATTTACCTGGCTGTGCAATTTCAGACTGCTATTAAGATTATTAGTGGTTATATTAGATGAAATGGTGTCAATAAAATCCTGAATAAATTCTAACATACCAAGATAACATATCCATGTCAGATTTATACACTTTATCAATGATAGACAGAAAATTTACTACGATCTGATTATGTCATTTTGTGAGTCAGAGTAGATAAATGAAAAGGACATTTATGTTTCCCCATGGTAGGTGCCCTGTGAGTTTTGCACAAACCTATGCCATCCTCCTGGTAGCGGTTTTCCAGATGAGTGTGTTAGCCATGGCCTACTGAGATATCAAGCAAACTTCTGACACTATCAGTAATCGATGAACCGGAAGTGTCAAAGCATTAGAGCAGAGCAGAGCAAAAAATGGTTCCTGACAAGGTTAAGGAAAAAGCTTTCAGAAGTGAACGAGCAACGAGCATTGAAGTATAGACCTCGGAATAAATGAGCGGGGGTGTAAATCCTCAGGTCAGAGGAGCACAGTGGATCCCTCGCATTAAAACCTGCTGTCACCTCAGCTGCTAACCCCCCTCACTATTTCCCATTCACTCCCTCTGCTTGATGATTTGGGATCAATCGTTGCAATGGCTGCACAACATAAAGGGCAGTGACACGGTATACAATCATTTAGACCTTGAAACATTCAAGTCATTTAAAATCTACTGCTGGAAAGAAATACAGGTTTTTTTGTGGTTCTACAAATCTAGGTCAGTTCTGAGTAAAATGAAATACCTATTAAGCTAAAAAAAAAAAAATACATAGTGATATTTTGATAAATACTTCTATGCTGTAATAGGAGTTTATTACTGTTTCCATCAATGTGAAAGCCTTCTTACCTTTTGTAGAAGCCACTGATTGGCTGCAGGCATAAAAACTGCCAGTAATCCAAACACAACGCCTTAAACTTTAACATGTTTAACATCTTTAAAGACGACGGCAAAACAATGAGCACTTGTGGAACTTATCTGATCCTAGTGTGCTGAGCTCTCGACATGGTTCAACACTGCTGAGTCTGTTTAACACTCCCATCTCAGCACCTGACCAGAAAGTACATACGGGAGAGGCATCTCCAGAAACCCACTGTGCTCAATGCAGAGAATCATCAGTGACAGAATAACATGGCATAAACACTGTCCTCTCCATGTCTCTTCCACAGTGCAGTGAAGATATCACACGTGTTAAGAGACATACACAAAGACCAGCTGTTAGTTGTTTCTCACTCCTACATGAAACAGCCTATGGGTGTGCATGTCTACATGAACGAGTGAACCCTGTACTAAAAAAGATTTCCTCCCCCGATAGATCTCATCCCGTAGGTCTCTTGCTTTTTCTCTTTCCCTCTTCGAAGGAAAAGCTTTCTTCTCTCTGGTTTCTCCTTTCTTTCTTCTCGGAGATCTTGGGGCTTCCCTTATTGTCCCCCAGAGCCGATGAGAGCAGCCAGGCTCACAAACCCCCCGCTGGCCTGGCTCGGATTAATTATCCCGTATCTGATGGTGCACACCCTTCAGCAGCCATGTGGACAGTGAGTGGAGATAATCAGAAAATGCACATGGTGCTCAGTGAGGACACGGTCCTACCCCAGCCAAGGCCTCCCTCAAAAATGCTGATGCTGGTTGCCAGGTAACGGAATACTGACACTAAAATACAAATTGGAAGGCTGATGATAAGGTTCCTGATTGGTCAAAGGCAAGGAGGGAGGTGTGTCCTACTGAGGTTTTTGTCTAGAAACCACTATGTACTGTGTGATTTATTTTTCTATGAAATCAGTTTGTACTCATGTACATGAGTGTTGAATAGTGCCCAAAAATGTATTTCAAGGCTTTGTACTAGAAACATAGACATTTCCTAATCAATTTTAGTATTTGTTATACAATAATCTAAACAATATACCTTAGCATATAGCCTATTAAGATGTAATTCAGTATACTGATACAGTCAGGTCCATAAGTGTTGGGACAATTCGTAATTTTGCCTCTGTGCACCACCACAATGCATCTGACACAAAGCAATAAAGATGAACTGTTTAGGTCCAAAGAGGTGTCACTGCAAATGAAGGCCATGATTAGACTGGAAAAGAAAATCGGAAAGACAGCAGAACCTTTAGCAGTGGCCAGATCAACAATTTGGCATGTTCTTAAAAAGAAGGAACATACTGGTTAGCTCAGCTCAAAGAACAAACTGGTTGGTCTGGAAGAACATAGTAGGTAACTAAAGTTGCATATTTTTTTTTCTTGGTGAATAGTCACCATCTACCCAAGTTAAAGAACATTCTTGAGGAAGTAGGTGCATTATTGCACAATCTTTGTAGACTTTTTACAATCTTTGAGATGCCTTCATTAACATAAATAAAGAGGGTTTATCTCAAGATACAAATCTCTGATTACAGAACATTAGACTGTGCTAGAAAACATCTAAACAAAATTCTTCAGACAAATGAAACCAAAACTAACTTGAATGATGGGAAGAGAAGAGTATGGAGAAGGAAAGAAAGGACTCATCATCCAAAGCATACCATGACAGCAACACAAGAGTGTTTTAAGGCAAAGTGTAATCATCTTAAATGACTGAATGAGTCGTCTTTGAAACACGTGTGAGCGTGCATGCGTGTGCGTGTGTGTGTGCACACTGGTCACTGGTCACTATGCTAGAATAAAATTATTCAAGCTGTTACAATCTCTCTGCTCCCTCTCACACTAACATTCACAGGCTGCCACTTCACATGTATATTGAAGCTCTCTCTCCCTCTTTCTCACACACAAAGAGAGAGAGGGGGGGGGCAGAGAGAGAGAGAGAGAGAGAGACAGAGATGAGAGAGAGACGGAGAGAGAGAGAAAGAGAGAGAGACAGAGAGAATGAGAGAGAGAGAGAGAGAGAGAGAGAGAGAAAGGCCGAGTGTTGGTTGTTGGAATGAAAAGAGTGTTTTTGGTTTTTGTCTAAGTGGACAGTGAGAAATGTGCTCACTCACACTGCCAAGTAAAGAGAGGGGGATCAGGATACTGTGGTTCCCACAGACTCAACAAAAGCACTAGAAAAAAAGAAAATCATCACAATAATTCCAGCATACCTGATTAATGATCAATGTTCAAAATCCTGAAAAGGTCTAGAGTCTACATTTACCCAAATGTCTTTCTTTTCTATAATCACAACATTCTATCCAGTTACTGTCAGGATTTATATTTACACGTGATCTATAGGCAGAAGGGCACTTTAAGCCTAACCCTGCTCCATAACAAGCACTTAATTTGTTCCAACAACAAAGCTCAATTCATTCCACAAACAGAAGGCAGGCAGTTAGTTCACTTGAATCCACCCCAACTCAGTCTTTCTGCAATTTAGCCATGAAGTGTTTCCATTTTGTGGTCCCTTAACATGTTTAGAGCCCATAAATGTGTAAGCATATGGAATGGCCACACATGTTCCTACTGGCTTGTTAATGAGGCCCTGCAAACAACTCTTTTGTCTGTGGGGCAGTTGGGGGGGCATCTTGGCAAGAGGGGGCAGGGAACACACGCTGCTGCTAAACGAGGACACATCCATCATCCAGCTGGCCGAGGAGAGCCAGAATGGAGATGTTCAGAATACAGAATCACAATGTTTTACCCAGGGTGCATCTCAAAACCCAGAAAAATGTGTGAAATAAGAGTTTCTAAAAGAAATGTGTATGAAGGAAATGAATAGAAATGAGATAAAACACAAGAACAGACAAATGGAAATGTTTGGGTATTTGTGCCATAAATATAAAGCCAGAACTTTAAAGGCTAAAAAATATTTTATAGGACAAATATTTACTTAAAATGTAAGCCTCATTTATCGTTTAATCAACAAAGCTAAGCAAAAGGTGTAGCAGAATGCTAAAGAGAGCCACTAAGGCTTTCAAGTGTTCAGCCATTAAAGCCACTTGTACACCAGGTGTTGTGTCTTAGGGCCCAGCTGGGTTACGGATCCCAATGAATGAGCTCCAAGGCCAATAAGTGCTAATGGCCTCATTCAACACCTGGGGAAGGACACAGCACGCGCGCGCACGCACACGCACGCACGCACGCACACACACACGCACACACACACACACACACACACACACACACAGAAGACAGGCTTCTCCTCCGACCTTCACTGCCTTCAGTTTGATCCTTTGTCATGACTGGCACTTTTATGAGACCAGCACATCGTAACTTGAATGTCCCTCATGGGATATCGGCCACTATTTGAAATGCATAGAGGCCAATTTATTAAAGCTCATACATCAAATGCATGGGTTAACTGGGTGATCACCATTTACTCAACTCTTGAAGATGGCAAGCAAAAGAATAAAACTACTAATACAAACCATAAGTATTTTTTACTCCTCATGTACATACCTAATTACAATGTCTCTCAGTGTGAATCATAGGAGTAAATGTCCCCTTATTCATTCATTCCTTCATTTTCTTGACTGCTTATTCCTTTTCATGGTCACGGGAGAGCCGGTGGCTAGCCAGCAGCTTAGGGCGCAAGGCAGGAACAACCCTAAACAAGGCGCCAATCCATCATAGGGCACACACACACACACACACTAGGGCCACTTTAAAGACACCAATCAACCCAACGTGCATGTCTTTGGACTGTGGGAGGAAAACGGAGTACCCGGAGTAAACCCACGCGAACATGGGGAGGACATGCAGAAAGGACCCAGACCGCCCCACCCGGGGATCGAACCCGGGACCTTCTTGCTGTGAGGCGACGGTGCTACCCACCGAGATCTTGACCATCATTTACCTGCCCACCTACCAGTCTCAGACTCCAGGTGTATAAACTGGTAAGCAAATTCTATGTTGAACTACGACCTTACTGTAACATCCATTTATAAAATATCCATGGCTACCATGTTATCAGACTGATTTGCTCAGTATCTTGCCATTTCATGTCAATTCATGCCATTGTTAAAGCTTTTAAAGTGAGGAGAGATAACACAGAGCCCAGAGTATGAGAGGGAGAGAAAATCACATTTATGGGACATACACTTCCTGCTAAAATATATATATTTGTATTATTTGGCCAGCTGTTATTTTTTTCCACAGTATGAAACGTATCAAGGGTAAATAATCCAGGGAGAACTTCAGATTGATATCAGCTGTAAAAACTAAGACACAAAATTGACTGTAGAAGTTCTGGTAATACACTGAGCAGAACAAACCAATTTACTTATTTTTTACTTATATTTTACTAATATAAACGTTTTCTTCAACAGCTTGTACATCTCTAATGTGAAATAGACAGCATAGTGAATAAAACATAAAACTCTGGAAGAAAAGCTTGATTAGGCAGAAATGAGTCTACAATGGGATTTAACCGCACATGCTTATTACATTTTCATTCTTTTATTCCATCAACAAAGGGCATTGCAGTGTAAACGAGACAGAGGAGAAATGGTTCATCATCTATTTAAAACAACATACAAGATTTCTCTGGGAAGCACCTTTTTTCTTTGCTTTGCCAGATGCGTGTTGTGTGTCAGAAATGGGGAGTTAATGGATAGTAGAAGTAGCTGGAGGAAGTGTGGAAGAACTTCATGTCCACTTCCCCTATCCAGATATAACCTGATGGTAAAAGGTCATGGTGGTGTCATTTTTATAGGGTAAAACATTATTCCAAGCATGGTGGCCGAGTTGAAAGGCTCTTACAAGGCTGTTGCCAGTTTGGTCGGGACAGATGGGTTTGTAATTGGGACTTATTGTAGGGGCACATGGGCCAGATGGGGTACGAGCTGGAATGATGAGCACAGGCTGTGTGTTTGTGATCTTCATTTAGGAAGCTGAACACAGTCTTTATGTGTGAAGATACAGGGGTTGGACAATGAAACTGAAACACCTGTCATTTTAGACCACAATAATTTATTAGTATGGCGTAGGGCCTCCTTTTGCGGCCAATACAGCGTCAATTTATCTTGGGAATGACATATACAAGTCCTGCACAGAGGTCAAAGGGATTTTAAGCCATTCTTCTTGCAGGATAGTTTCAGTTTCATTGTCCAACCCCTGTATATCTAGCCTCTGTGCTGCCCCTGATCGAGCTCATTTTGTCAGCTGTTGATATTTCAAATCACATTCTTTAAAGAGAGGGTATATAAATCCAGTAGAATATTCAAGGCTAAAAAAGTTTTTTCACATTACACCCACAAACTTAAATTAATTACTAAATGAATACTTTTGCAAGGTACTGTATCTGCCTGTATTTCTCAGCATTGAGGACACCGTTAATCCTGACCAAATCTCCAACACCACTTGCAGAAATGCAGCCCCAAACTTACAAGGAACCTCCACCATGCTTCACTGTTGCCTGCAGACACTCATTATTGTAC
>JANCOA010000001.1:14547824-14562070 GCA_024363135.1 Leptodoras oyakawai | reverse complement strand
TAATAAAAAAACACACACACACACACACACACACACACACACACAGACAAAGGTTTATCTTTCTCTTCTTGTGAGGACCTTCAACTGAAATAAGTTATGCCTAACCCTAACACCCCCCCCCCCCCCCAATCATTTAACATTGATCCACAACCTTCATCCAGACTTCTCTCTGAAGCCCACCCCAACAATGTATGCACACAACACAATAGTTTGATGATGTGCCATTGTGATCCAGAAAGGCCTGGTGTGATAGAATTCTTTTTGTTTGACACAAGCAGTAACACAATTCCAGTGCATAACAATGTTTACACTGATTTTTGAATTTATATTTATAATCAACTTTATTCAAATAAAAATAATGGCACAGTACAGCTGGAGAGCATGTCATAGCATTTTGCATGGAAATGTCAAAGACATTTTGGCTAAAATGATATTTCAAAATATTTTACAGCAACAGTTTTTTTCCCTGGGAATGTGAGGTGCACTTGGTGAGCAGCAGCACTAAGTAATTCTGAAGAGTACAAGGCATTTGTTTAGACAAGGTTATAACCCTCACACCCAAGAGGCAGACGATGTGAAAGTTCCTAAGAAAACAGTAAAAGTTTAGTTTATTGTGGTGTCTATTTACAAGGTGAATTGCTTTAGAGGCAGTGTTAGCATGTTCGCAGACCTTCCTGTCTATATGAGTTTACATTTACGGGATTAGGCAGGCGCCCTTGTCCAGAACAACTTACTCTTATATCAGTTAATTCAACTGTGCAGCAGCTTGACAGTGCGAGGTGATGAGGTGAGGGGCCACGTACTGCATTTAAACATGAGGTTCTTTTCTTCACTCAACTGATCTCTGTTCATTCTTATATCAGTGGGAAAATGAACACATTTAATTTAGTCACCTCTGCTCTGTTAAATACATTTCTTATTAATAACTAACTAGATTATTAGGTCATCTAGATGTATTTTGTCTTGCAAAAGTATCCAAACCCCCTGGGATTGATCAGGGTTTGTCTGCATAACAAATGATAAATAAACTTCAAAGTGAGATTTGCTCAGCAAAACTATTTCAAAAACTGCTACTTGCATAAGTATTCAAGCTCCCCAGGTTCCAGAAGCTCCAAATAAGTGAAACTGTCTTAAAAAGACACATCTCATTTATATTGGCCTTTACCCATGTAATATTAAGACAGATCTCATTTTCTGAACACATTAGAATTGTCATGAGACTGTCAGTCTGAAGGAAAGTGTGAAAATGAAGGCTAAGGAGCATTCTAAGGGAGTTAACAGAAATGGTAAATTTATAAAAAAAATAAAAAAAAAAAGATATCTAAGAGGTTGAACATGTCTGTCATTGACCTAGACATGTCCAACCTCTTAGATATAATTTTTTTTTTTTTGGGACTATGTCTCTCGACTGGCCTGGGAACGCCTCAGGATTCCTCCCGGGGAGCTGGCTGAGGTGTTAGGGGAAAGGGAAGTCTGGGCATCTCTGCTGCCCTGGATAAGCAGAAGAAGATGGATGGATGGATGGAGGTTGGACATGTCCGTAAGCACTAGATTGGATCAATAGTGAGGAAGTGGCAGATACCTAGACAAGGCTGTCCTGCAAAACTCCATGCAAAATCAGACTGACATACTGATGAGGGAAACCACAGTGAGACCAACAGTCACTCTGAAGGAACTGCAGAGGATAGTGGCTGAGAATAGAGTGAAGGTGGACCAGGCAACCATTTTAATATCTCTGCATAACTGAGGAGGGTGGGGCAATTTAGTGTCTCCAATTTGCCTGACTGCTTGTCTTTGGCCTGTGGAAGAAAACCCACAGACACAGGGGGAGCATGCAAACATGCAAGCATGCATGTGGGGCAAACCCTGGCTACCCAGGTAGGTAATCAAACCCAGGTCCTTCTTGCTGTGAGGCAACAGCACTACCCACTGAACCACCATGCTCCCCCCTTATACAAGCAGCTTTTTTGCAATAAAATTACAGGCTGAGGCAATCTCTGTAAATGCCATTTGCAATCCAGATTAATCTGATAACCTTTATAGAGGCTAAATACTTTTGCGATTCACTGCACTTTACACTTTAAAACATTGTCATCAATATTGTCCTGCAATCTGTAGAGTGTGTAAACATTTTTTTTACTGTTTTGATGATAACATAAAGTATCATAGACATTCTGACAGCCAGTATCTGATTACAAACTGAACTGATTATGGATATCTGTTTTGCTATGGCAGGCAGATGTGCAGTAACTAATCATAAGAAAATCGTACTTAGCAGGCATGGAATTGGACATATTTAGGCAAATTGACTATATTTGCCATTGTTTTTGCTTTAGGGTGTGTTTATACTTGTAGTTCACTTTCCTTGGTCCAGACCAAACAAGAAAATTATACATTGTTACATAATAGTCCTGGTTTGCATGGAGTTCACACTCACAAATTTACAATCAAACCAAAATAAGTTAAGAAATAAAAGTGCCATATGACTCATGTATGACGTGTACTTTTCGAACCAGTTGTCAGAACAATGCACCACACTGGGCTTAATGCAGTTAGTGGGGTTTTGTATACCTAGTGGTATTTTTACCAACTGGAAACAGCAATAGGTGGTAAAATGGATAAAGGAGTCAAATACAAAAGAAAGTACGCTGCAATGCACTTTGTTCTCTCGTGGTGTGTTTGATGCTGCATTCTGACGTCACATCCTGTGTTTGGTTCATTTAGATGCCTTTGTTTTGTGTTGTGTTTCAAACAAACTGCACCAGAATTCGTTTAGAAACAGACCTGCCATCTGCTCAGGCAGTCTTGGTCCACTTATTTGGTGCGCACCAGAACTGAACCAAAGCTGACATGTCTGAACACACCTTTACTGGCAGGAAATCTCTACATCTCCACATCTGATGTTTTTTTCTTCCCATACTGTGGTGATGGCCACTGGATTGTAGGTAGTGGGCAGTAACATCTGGGTTTCGGGTTTCAAGGGGCATTGGTGTGGGAGCTCCCAGCATGCAGTGTGAGCTGGACACTCGGGTGCTGTTTATTATCTGCTCTCCCCAGGTTTAGTGTGTGTGTGTGTGTCTCTCCCCATTGCTGCATGTGTGCTTTACTCCTGGTGATCAATAAAGTAGTTGAATGCTGAGTCATGTGTCCGCTGGCTTCCAAGGGGTGTCCTGTGCCACTGATTGGTTTCAGAAGTGGGATTTGGAAGCAGAGCTCCAAGAAGTCGAGTGAGGCACCCAGACCCATACCAAATAGTGACAAAGAGGACTATGGGAAGTGGATCGTAAAGCCAGTGTTTGTCATGAGGGTTCCAGCATAGAAAAGTCAGCTCCCTGGGCTGGTGGTGACAATGTGGTGTTGATGGTGGCAGAAATAAGCTGTAGTGGCAGTGCAGAGCAGAGAGTGGCAGAAAGGATCCTTGCTGAGAGTGCCGAGAGAGCAGTGGCATAAAGGAGCTGCGCCAGCAGCACAGAATGGACAGTGGCAGAAAGGATCTGTGCTGAGAGCGTTAAACAAGCAGGCCCAGAGAGGAGTTGTGCCAGCAATGCAGAGTGGACAGCGGCAACAGAGCTTTTGCCTGTGGCCGAGCCAGCAGCAGCAGCAGCAGGACAAACCTGCACCAAGAGCATTGATTCACAGCTGGAGAAGAAGATGGCGCCTGTCCGCATGATGGTGAGGGAGACTGGGAGCTGTGCCTCGCCCAGCTGCAAATGGCTGCCAGCTGCCATGACTGGACAGCAGCGGAAATTGTGACACAAAGTGTCAGTTCGGGCAGGTTCCAGTGGCCATAGCGATTCAGCAGTGCCTAGTGTCTGTATGGGTAGTGAGTTAGGATGGCCAAGTGTGCGCAGCTCACTTTGGGGGAAGCAGGTGTTTTGTGGCACAAAGCGAATGAGCAGAGATGGCAGTTACCGTGGCTCCCGACAAGTGCTGGGACCTTGTCTGACTGATCTGGGTTACTGAGATGGTTGACCCTTAAGGGGGGGCTATGTGACGATGGCCACTGGATTGTCGCCTTGGGAGATCCCAACATGCAGCGCAAGCTTGGGTGCTGTTTGTACCCTCCCCAAGTTTAGCGTGTGTGTGTGTGTGTGTGTATATGTGTGAGTGTTTGTGTGTGAGTATCTCCACATTGCTACATGTATGCTTTGCTCCTGGTTCTGTGGTTTTCAGTAAAGTTGTTGAATGTTCACGTGTCCGCTAGCTTCCCATGGTGTCCTGAGCCACTGACGTCACAAAACTATACCACAGTAGATGTTCAGTATATCCTTTATTGAGGACAGTGGATAAAGATGTATGACATTACTATAAATATGTCTAGTTCTAGTGACAATGTACAGTCATGACACCAGACTTTAAAGGGTCTTTTAAGATGGATTTGGGCTTGTTTTAATCTGGCAAGCCTTGTAAAGGGCGGTTAAGGAAAATAACCCAAGCTGTCTCAGAATGAAATGCCTCAAGCTTTAATAGACTGTTTTTTTATGCTAGTTACAGTGAGTATTGTTTGGTAGCTAAAATGTGTTGACGGGAAAAGAAAAAAAAAACCGTGAACCCGTCTGCTAATATGTGAACATATGATAAAAATGCCTGCGGTGTGTCAGCTCAACAAAACATGACTTGAATTCTTGTTCTTGGCTAAAAAGATATGGCAGGGAACGGTCCTTAACTTGTGTCCCTCCCTTTTGAGTTAGTTTGCGAGGTCGTGTTTCGCAGCAGTGTGTAAGCTACAGCTCTACACACACACACACACACACGTGCGCGCGCACACACACACACACACACGAACTCGCCAGTTGGAGCTTTGGCACGGGGACTGGCAGTGCGCGAGCTCGCTGTGCACACATTTCTAGGTAGGTGAAAACTTTTCTCTGTTGCGTCTCTTCACTTTGCCTGCTTTAAGGATACCACACTTGGATAAGGGATAAATGTGTCACTTTCCTACACATGGTGCGAGTGGGAATCTCTTACATTTATTTAAGTGAGCGTTAAGAATGAGTCTGTGTGCATTCAAGAGTTTTTGAAATGACAGTGCTGCTCAAAACAGTGCCACTGTAACATCATTATCCTTTTTTTATAATCAACAAACATCTATCTATCTTTTTTTCATATGTAACACACCTCAGCATGCACATTGTCACAGTGAGGGACAAGTCACAGTATTGCACAGAGTTCAGTCTCATTGCAGCATGGACATGGTAAGGAAGTGGCAGTGCATACTGAGTAATAGTCATTATCTTAAGAAAATAGCTGTTGCTGTGGGCTAGGCAAGCCTTCAGTCACTTTAGTATTTAGCTGTTGTCATTTTCCCACTACAATCCATGTTGCACATGCATCATGTTACAGCAAAAATGCAGTTGGTGTATAACCTGACATCATTTTCCTGCATTTATGAACGAGTCACATTATGCTTAATATACTCACCCTTTTTATGCCTAATGTCCTTGGATAAATTGTTTGGTAGTCCAGGTTTTTGCTTCTAATGCAATGCTTTGGGAACACTTTTCTTCATCTGGACAGAAATCTGAAAGTTCTGGTCCTTAGGGCTTGACAGTTCTCCAGAAAAAAAAAAAAAACTTAGAATCTGTTCCCCAGATGAGTCTCCGTTCAGAGCTGTTCCATAGAAAAGCAGTTTAAACAAACACTGGCACAGGCTTTTTTTTGTGTTTTTGTTATACCTGACACTATTCCAGAAAAAACTCAGACTTGTTTAATTATTTTAACTATTAAAAGTGTTTTTATTATGTTAAACCCATATAACACTAATCAGCAAATTTCCCATTTTACTCAAGTGACCCACAGATTGTCCATGCAGGAAAAATAAGCATTCTACATGATTATGTGTAAGGGGTCCTCAGAGTTTCCTTGAACATTTAACAGCTGTAGCTTTCTATAAGGTTCCTCTTAGAATGTTTTTGAAAAGGAAAAACTATTACTAGATTTCTACATAGAACCTTTGAGGGTGTCTCCTAAGAACCCTGTAAGGTGCTATGGGTTAAAAATACTAAGCTAAGGACCTAAAATGGATTTAAAAGATCGCAGATATGGGCTTAAAACGTGCTCCAAAACAAGAACAGTTTTAGTGGGTGTGCTACATTACGGAGTTAAAGGTTTCTTACTAATAATTTTTCTGGAATTGGTGCATTTTTGATGTTGATCCTAACTATTGTTCTTTAAATATCAATTTAAATATTAAATATTGATATTCAAACATCAATTTAAAGAGTAATCTAGGGCAATGGTAGCTCAGTGGTGTACTAAATGGAAGGTCCTGGTGCTGCCTCTGCTGGGCCCTTGAGCAAAGCCCACAGTGCACAGTTGTGTTAAAAAGATTGTGGAAATGTAATTCACTTTGGATAAGGGTGGCTGCCAAATGCCATAAATATGAATGCAAATTGTTCATAATATTTTTTTAGTGATTAATGAACAGGTGCTTTTTGCTATTGTATAAAAAGTATAGTTTTTGTTAATGACCTGTATACAACATGCTTTCTAGTTTAGATTGACCAAACTAGCCACAGAAAGAAAATATATTAATAATTATAATAAGTTACAAAACTAAGACTTACACCTGATTGGTATGAAATAGTCTTTAACTTAATCTTATGCATGAAGGTCAGTGACTCTGGGACCATTTGCTTGAACAACAGCACATTTCCACAAATGTAGATTTGAATTTAAGAGATTTAAGAGGCTGATTATGATGCCAGTGATTGTATGATAATTGAAAAAGTTCCAAAGGAAAACATCACCACACTTTCTAACATGCCTTTCTCACCCTACATCTCTCATGCTCTCTTCTAGGTTTTACTGACTGCTGACGGTTTGTGAGCTGAGAGACAAACTTGTAGAAAAACAAGTACCCACCTTTGTCTACTAAACTAACAGAATTTCATATTTGATGAACTGGCAGCCCACTTTGCCATAATGAGGCTGATGTTGTTGCTGCTTTTGCTCTGTGTGAGTGAAAGTCTCAGTCAGAAAGACTGTACTGGAGTGGAGTGCCCTCTTCTTAACAACTGCATTGAGGAAGTTTTGGAAAATGGAGCTTGTTGTGCCAGTTGTCTACAAACTGGCTGCACATGTGAGGGCTACCAGTACTATGACTGTATTAATGCTGGCTTCAGATCTGGCAAAGTGCCTGAGGGAGAATCTTACTTTGTGGATTTTGGAAGCACAGAGTGCTCTTGCCCACAGGGCGGTGGGCGGATCAGTTGCCATTTTATTCCATGTCCTGAGATTCCTGCTAACTGCATTGAAGTGTCGGAGCCAGCTGATGGGTGTATTCAGTGTGAGCGGATAGGGTGTGTGCATGAGGGACAGAAGTATGAGGCTGGCCATTCATTCCGCATGGACCAAGTCTGCCAAGTCTGCCACTGCCCCAATAATGGCGGGAACTTAATGTGTTCCCCGATCCCAGACTGTGATCTGAGACAAGCCCATAAACCCATGCTTGAAACTACCACAGAGGAGAACACACCATGGAGACGTCAAAATAAAATCCAAAATCTTTTCAACCATCAAGACTCACGGGATGCCTTCGCCAAACCCTTTCCACAGTCATACCCTGACAGTCTGTCTTCGTTCAAACCAAACCCAAGCGACATGGATGAAGAAGAAGAAGAGG
This sequence comes from Leptodoras oyakawai, assembly GCA_024363135.1. Classification (NCBI taxonomy): domain Eukaryota; kingdom Metazoa; phylum Chordata; class Actinopteri; order Siluriformes; family Doradidae; genus Leptodoras; species Leptodoras oyakawai. The sequence continues at coordinate 14,554,446 of JANCOA010000001.1, read as the reverse complement.
AGGAGGAGGAGGACTATGAATACCTTACTACAGATTCCACAAAGCAACCTCGGCATGACCTAGCCTCTCTGCTGGAGTCCTCCATTATCTCAGTTTCTGATCTGGAAAGAAATCCCTCCCACCAAGCCAGGGCACCCAAGCAGGAGCTTAAAGAAAGATTTGGTGTTCATGAAGCAACAACAGATAGACCAGGGTTTTCCATACATGAGGTGAGGACAGATGGAACAGAATATAGTCGCGATAAAGTGAACTCTGTGAAAGGCACGTCAGAAGTTTCTGAAGACAATATTAGAGTAGCACAAATTAATGTTCCTGAAGTTAGTGCTGACAAAGAGAAAATCCCTATTTATAGAGATACCACACATGAAGAACAATTCTCTGTTTACAGAGACACCTTGGAAAAAGAGAGTTTTGACCCCTATAAAGACAGTAGCAACACAGAGATTCTTGAGGAAAGTGACAGAGACAGTCTGAGGAAGAAGATTTTTAAAGAAACCACTGACAGTAATCAGTTTGATTCATATGAAGACACCACATACAGTGAAATAGTCACTGACTCCCCAGTGACTGTATTTCCAAGTATGCCTCAGACTACAGAGGAGACACAGATGACAACAACGTGGCAGACTCCCAGGGACAGTTTTGCACCAGATGAATTTTACCAAAGCACACCAGAATCTAGTGAATTTTACAGCACACAAAAGGAAGAGGTGAACATCAGAGAGCAAAATATCTCTTTAAATAATATCACTGAGAATGCCAAAAATGATAAGAAGGATAACATAGTTGACAAACAGGAAAAATACACTCTCAGCAGTTCACAGTCTGTAATGGCAAACATCTCCAGCAGTGACTTTGAAACAGCAGCACCTGATAGACCTTTTGAAAAGCATGAAACCAAACCGAAGATAAAACCAGAAGTATATACGAATCCTCCTGTGATATTTAGCCCAACAAGCCAGTCACTCTTGAGAGTGAAGGCAGAGGATGGACAGCTTGTAAATAAACAGTCACAAAGTCTATTTGACTTTGCGGAGGTGGGGGAAGAAGAAGAGAAGGAGGAAAGCGAAGAGAAAGACAACACACTCGGGTCCATTCCCAAAGACAATGAGGGTGAGTACACACCTACTTGATGCCTGAATACCACACTAAAATGGGTAAATTCATTTTGCTTTTCCATCCACCCTACAAAAGCATTTTCAATTTCACCAAAAACACATCTTCAGGTATGAGATAACTGTCATGTGAGCACCTTGGTGTAACTTACTGTGGTGTTGTTTCTTATGTATATTCTGCTTTGTATAGCACACAAATGATGCTGGGGCCTGGAAGAAAGCATGTTTTATGTTTATGCTGTCAAAACAAATGACAATGGCAAAGATATGTAAAGGCCATGGGGCAGACACCCTGTACACACATCATACCATTATCTATCATTTTTGCATTTTATTGTGGTTGGAAAAGATTTAGGAAATGGGCTGAACATATTAATGTTTTGTGGTACAAACCATGAAAATAGCTTTTCACAATTACCTGTGTTAAGGGCGACATGGTGGCTCGGTGGGTAGCACCGTCACCTCACAGCAAGAAGGTCCTGGGTTCGATCCCTGGGTGGGGTGGTCTGGGTCCTTTCTGTGTGGAGTCTGCATGTCCTCTCCGTGTCTGCGTGGGTTTACTCCGCGTACCCGGTTTCCTCCCACAGTCCAAAGACTGACTCTAAAGTGGCCCTAGAGTGTGTATGTGTGCCCTATGGTGGATTGGCGCCCTGTCTAGGGTTGTTCCTGCCTTTCGCCCTATGTTGCCGGCTAGGCGCTGTGACCCTTAAAAGGAATAAGCGGTCAAGAAAATGAATGAATGAATGAATTAATTAATTACCTGTATTAATGTGGACTAGCCCTTAAACTCACTATTTATAATGAACAAATATCTACAACATCAAGAGTTTAATTAATGCATTCTGATTGGTGACTGGCAGTCACTGAGGTACTTACATAGTTGCTAGCCTAAACATCTGTGATTGCACCTGTCTACAAATTATGCTTATCTATAACTACAACTTTTATGTTTACCATCTTTGGTATTCACAGGAAACATGCAATGAAATCAGTGGGTCATTATGAGCTTATCCGCCCTTTATGTGTGTGTGTGTGTGTGTGTGTGTGTGTTTGTAAAATTTGCTTCAGTTAATTTTGTCATTGATACAACTTTTACACTAAAGTACCACGTAAAAAGCAGTTAATACTTGTCAGGTAATGGGATCTTGGAGGGAACATTGCACAGTCCTCACACTGATGTTTTTTGAGGCTCCAGAATTGAATTCTGATATTACTTGAGGCAGTGTTGCACGCCTATAGCGTGAAGAGATTCTTGCCAGCTGATGCTAGTTACATTCACCCAGAGTCTTTTTAAGGTCTCACTGCTGTAGTGAGTTTGAGGTTTTGGCAGAATGCTTGTGGTCACTGTACACCCTTGAAATGCTCATACGTGAAAATGGAAATGCTCATACTTCTACCTCCAAAATGTTCCATCTCACAAGCTCCATCTGTTAAACTGCTTTGAAAATCACAAAATTGTGATACCTTGCCAGATGTCTAAGGCTTTATATATTCGCACTGGCGGATGCAACCAATGACGTGTATAGGTGGCATTGCTATGCATAGGCCAGTTTTTCTGGTACTTCAGTGTAAGTTTAATTACTTCTGATATAAGTTAGATTTTTGCCCTACCGTCTAATGTCTAATAACCACTCAGCCCAATGGTTTAATCCATAATTTAGTGAGCTCCAAGCTTCTACTACTAGAGGATGCTGAGGGTTATAAACATGCCAGTGGCAGGAAATACAACTTTGAACTAATTGGCATTTATAGGTTCAGTCCACATAAACTGCAGCTTGCCTTGAGTGCGTGTGGGGCAAAGTGTATTTGGATGTTGAAACCAGGCAAATAATGCCAAGAATGGAAATGTCATGGAATGCCAATATCTGTTCACCCCAGATCAAGTTTCATTATGAAGTGCCCCACCATTTTCACATTTACCCATTTCACATTTACTATGCTACAGTGTATAGACCTAGCATTCAAAAAATAGCTGAGTCTAATGATTTAATCAATCTTTGGGTTTTAATTTATATTTGGCATTTCACTCATTCACAGAGACTCTTTCATTATTTAAGCATTGAAGGTGTGCAGTCATCCATCTCGTTGAAAAGGTTAGCTAATTATGTGAAGACCTCTTAGAGCATTGGAACAAACAGGACCCTATCCACTCTGCATGTGGAACTTGTCTTATACACACTCATCATTGTAGACCTTGTCTATTAGCATTTGATTAATATTATAATTTTCTTATTTTAAAGATGACCCCAGGTCTGTGTTGAGTGGTGTCTTCCTGGTGCATGTTGCTCATGTCCAGCTAGATAAGCAGAGGAATTAGTTATCTTGTCGAGTGCCAGTTTGACACAGCTCAACATAAGCCACTCTCTCAGAATAGGAACACTTGGGGCTTTTTTTCTCTATCTTAGATGGCAAGGAGAAAGCTATTTTTCATGCTGATTAATGCCTTGGTGTTCATCATTGTGCAAGTATGCGCTGATTTGAAACATGTCTTGAATTGGATGTGCTTTTCTGAGGTACTTTGTTTCACATTATAACCTGGGGTTTTTCATACTTTATGGACTGCTGTGCTAAAGATGATCCACTGAGAGGCTTGTTATCTAGTGCAGATGTATGGGTGATGAAAAAGTTTCAGTCCATGTTATCCTCAAAAGAGCTCAAGACTGAAAAAGCAATTTCAAATGAATATCACATGAGGAAACAATGGGAACTATTGTATGAGTGGCGGCCTGGGAAAACCTATTGGTAGACATCAAATTATGTTTTCAGAAAATTGTATTTTGGTCAAAATCAAGCTTAACTACCTATAAAATACAGTACCAGTCAAAGGTTTGGACACACCTTAAATTCAGTGGTTTTCCATTATTTTGAAGGTTTCTGCCTTGTAGGTTCATACTAAAGTCTTCAAAACTATGAAGAAATACATATGGAAGTATTTAGTATTTGTATTAAACAAAAAAAAAATACTAGAATATGTTTTATATTTTAGATTCTTCAAAGTAGGCACCTCTTGCTTAGTTGACAGCTTAGGCACCTACTTTGAAGAATCTAAAATCTGAAACATATTTTGGTTTGTTTAACACTTTTTAGTTTACTACATGATTCCTTATGTGTTCCTTCATAGTCTGGATGACATCAGTATTCATTTACAATGTAGGAAAATAGAAAAACATTAAATGAGAAGGTCTGTCCAAACTTTTGACTGGTACTGTACTTTCACATGTTTATATAAGACATTTTCATCAAAAGTATATGGAAATATTTTTTTGTTACATTATAATCTTAGGATTATAATGTATAATGTAGGATGTATTTCTTTCATTCAACAAGTCAGGGTAATAAACACAGTAAAAGCAGTCAGTTTGCCTAAATGTGTCTAAAAACTTGTTAACTAAGTGTGATTTCCTCACCCAGTGAATGCCAGGTTTTCATGAAATTGCTAGATTGCTACGTGTCAAAGGGAAATAAACATAGGTCTCATCAACTGAGTGTGCATTCAGATACCAGCTGTCAAAATGTCTGGTTCTCTTTGCACAGTCAGAACTAAATCTTTAAATGCAAATTTATATTCCCTCTTTTTACTTTTGGTAATTATACTTCAAAATGCTTTACTTCTGGTTGAAACATCTGCAAAGAGACACATATTTCAAAGAGATACATAATTCAGTTCTATAACACTAGTTTGTATTTGAAAATGTTAAAAGCTGATAGTGTGAAAGGTTTTCCTAGGCTGCCACATTAGACAGTATGCGTGAGCTTATTCCATGTTGAAAGGCAATTTTAGTTCAGTCAGTACTTGTATTGCGCTTCTTTTTCCTCGATTATTGAAAGTCAGAGATGGGAATGACGTTGCACCCGAGTTAACAGCATTCTGAATACCTGTTCCAGCCAGGTTAGCCCTTGTTAGCAATACCAGTTGATAACAACACATTACATAGTATATTGTGCATACAGACACCATAGCCATGTCCACAGATAGAACAGGTAGACAGTACTAGAGTATGACTAATGAGACAGAAGACAGAAGTGCTAATACTTCAATATCTTCTGCCATCAGCCATCTTGGATTGTAAACTTGAAGCTGGTGGGGTTCCCCCAAATTTCTAAGGAGGAAATCTGACTTCAGAGGGCGTTCCAGTCAAACTGTCCAACTTGCACCTTGGACATTCCAACTTCCTAGGTCAAATGGAATGCACCATTAGTGCCAAACTTTAATTTTGGTAGAATCCACGCCCAAACAGATTTATATTTTAAACGTAATGTGTGCTTGGAATAACACTTTGCAAGTGTTTTCATTCTGCTACATATAAATGCAGCAAATCAGTCCCCATTATCTGTCATCATAGTGCTTTTGTGGTCTGCAGTCAATTTGTGAATCAATTTGCCTTTTCTGCAGTCAGATAATGTGTGCCATTAAAAGGCTGATTAGAGAACCATCAAGGTGACAGTATCAGTTAAGCAAAGTTTATTTATTTTCTTACTTTTACCAGGGTTTTCTATTACAGCACATGTTGTGCTTTTACATCAGCATATGGTTGTCTATTTGTGCAAGCTTTTTCCTTCTGTCCAACTCTTCTTCTGTCAGTTAGGTCTAATTGTGAGTTCTTACTTTATTTAGGATGCACTTGAGCATTTCTCCTCAGAGCTATAAAAGTGATAAAAGCCTGTGCAGGCCTCAACTCCAGCCGTTATATCCATCACCAAGGTATGCAATAGCACTGTCCCATTGAACAAAAAAAAAACACACACTATGAGAAACATATGCAGTTAACCCAATACACAATGCAAGTCATTGTGTATATGTGTATTGGTTCTTTCGTGTGATAGATAGTGCAGTAATGTCACAGTTTATCCTGGTCTTGCCTTGTTGTTTGGCCTCACTGAGGTCAAGGCTGGAGTAGTGTTGAATTTCTGCCATTAATTGTTGATATTGGACAGACCAAGACTGACTTTCTATTGAAAAAGGTGGAAGAACAGTTCAGCCAAGGTTAAAATATCTCCCCTGGGGCAGTCTGGGATCTGTAATGCTACAATGCATTATGTCATAATAAGAAACACATCATAGTATTTTCAATTTAATTTTATTTGTACTGTTCTTAACAATAGACATTGTCACAAAGCAGCTCCAGATATAGATTAATATCTACAATGAGCAATCCAGAGGTGGAAAAAAACTCCCTGAGACAACATGAGAAAGAAAGCTTCAGAGGAACCAGACCCAAAAGGGTGATGTCCTCTTCTGGGTGACACCAGATTCTGTAGGATTATAAATAAAGTGTGTTCACAGCATATTTGCTAGAACAGGAAAACAGGCCCAGACTTACAATCCAGACTTTTTTTTTTAACTACATGTATTATAAACATTGTTATAATTCATAGTAGCTACAGGACCGTTAATGAGGTTAAGAATATATCATACTTTTTATATATACATGTACAGTACAGGCCAAAAGTTTGGACACACCTTCTCATTCAATGTGTTTTCTTTATTTTCATGACTATTTACATTG
>JANCOA010000001.1:14524168-14534413 GCA_024363135.1 Leptodoras oyakawai | reverse complement strand
CTTAAGATCCAGTGGTGCAAAATGCAAATTCTTCCAATTTTTTAGCTGGTCTTAAGATTTCGATCAGGAGTGTACATGAGCTCACAGATGCCCGTGATTGGACAGTGTTGCAATGATTGACATGAAGGGGGAACATATGCTGCCCCTCTCACCCTGAGAGCACGGCCAATCTTGCTCTCTGAGCTCGCGCCTACGGGCAGCTATAGCATCACCCGGATTCGAACTAGCGATCTCCAGATGATAGGGCGAACGCCTTGTCGTTGCGCCACTCGGGAGCCCATATGTCACTTTTCCTCTATTTTGTACTGGGAATAAGGTTTGCCTTTAAGAACATTTTAAAAATCTTTAGAAAATAGGAGCATTCAACCTGTCAGACATGGGAGACATGGGAGTTTATGCAAAATCAGTTAAAATACTGCAGACAAATCCAAAACAGTGTGCAAAAAATGAAAGGCAAAAACCAAGTAGGGGGTCAGAAGTCCAGCAAACAGCAATACACAGGAATATCCAAAACACAGAAAATATGGCTTGAGTCAAAACCCAAAATATCAACACACAAGGCATTACATATAGTCAGAAAATGTTAGCAAGGGTCAAACCTAGAGAAGCATAAGCACAGTAACTGAAAAGAATCAATAGGTATGTAATACATTGTCAGACATTGCAATGAATGAAAGTCTTGTTCAAAAAGAGGAGTGTGTTAATGTGTCCCAGGTGTGTGCAGTCAGAAGTCTGGTGCGCTTGCGTGGTTAATTGGGAATTGGAGTTCTCAGTTGTCATGTTTGTAGGCAGTGAGGGACTATGGGAGATGGAGTTCCATGCCGAATTCAACACAGACCTGACAGGAATAATTAACAAGGACAAATGTTCATCTAACATTGCTAAACAAACTAGCATTGTGTCTCAAACCATGTACTTATGTACTATTCTGTACTATTATTGAGTACCAGTACTAACTGGTAATCATAATTAGCATTTTAAATCCTCTCGTGTAGTCTTCTGGATTTTCTAGATGTCATTTGTTTTAGATTTGAGATGCAGTTTATGGCTACAGCAACAAGTCAGAGCTTGTTAGTCTGTTCAGCCTCGCTGTGTATGGAATTGCTAAACATTTTAGATTTTGACATGGAAACTTAGAGTCGCATTTAATCATCCAGATGTACATAGAGTATACAAACAAGTGTGTGAACAATGGCACTTGTGTTGCTGCTGCTTCTGCGTGGGCATCCAAAGCCATGCGTCATCTGTAAACCAGACCCCTCTGCTATGACCCTGGTCCGTGCCATACCACTGCAACGTGAATTCTTTTCCTATAACAACAAACTCTTAGTATTTTATTCTGTAAGTATTATTAGAGGTTGGATGTTACACTGTAAAAAAAGAGATACACCCTTTGAAACAAGTGACTTTTTGAAAAGCTGTGTCGACACGCAGTGCACCCTTTCCAACATTCCTTGGTTTTAGTCATTTACAGTACACATGTTTCTGACATAATAAATGCTCAAATGTTGCAATAGTCTTAAATTACAATTAAAAACCATGTATGGTGGTGAACCTTTGAGATCACAGAATGGCCATGACGTCCAATTGGGGTCATTTGCCCAGAAAGTTTGGGAATCCCTGATATATGGGTTTAACATCAGGGAATCAATTCTTATCAATGCTGAAGCACATTGGGTAAGCCATAAAATATCATTATTATATGACAAGTCAAGTCACCTTGATGTACTACTTGTAGACACACAGCAGGGTGTACATCCTGAGTTTCTGTCAAACAGGGTTACAAGCATGGTGTAAATGCTTCTGCCCCTGACTGACGGTAAATACATATTCCAAGGTCTTTGCCAAAGCAATAGCGTACACCGATCAGCCATAACACTTTTTTAGATCCTTTAGATACTTTAGATACTTTTAGAGCCATTATTTTGACCCAAAAGGAGCCATGGTCATTCTAACAAAAGGGAAGTAACGTATGCCCGCTCTCATCAATCCAGATCAACCATTTGTGTTTAGAGTCTAAGTGAAAGCAGGCAATAATACACCATAATTCAATTTCATGCAGAGAAGAAAAGGCATTGTTTCAGCTGTAAAGCACTGAGAGGGTTCAGCTCACCTCGTGTAATACTCTGAATGCCTGAGGGAGGTGATCTGCTTCAAACGCATGCCTGCACGTTGATGAAATGGCTAGGACAAATGCTTTCAAGAAGCATAATTGACATAATTGAACAGCATGCTGGGAATGTTTTTCTTTTAAATTTAGTTCTTAGGGACTGAATACAATTTTGGTTTGATTTTAAATATGACTTTGTGTTTCTGAAGCTCAATATGATGTTTTTGCAGCTGTAGTTTTGAAGTTATTGCTATCTTGCCTCTGTGCTAGGAGAACTCTTATTCTCATTATGAAATATACAGATAGCTAGGAAAAAGTGATCAAGTAGGTAAAATGTACTACCTTGCCTACTGAGTTCAGTTTGTCCTTATAGGTCCTTGTTTGCCTGGAAGTAAGGCTACAAATGAGCATGGTCTATGTGTGATGCAGTATTAATAAATTGTCGGGTTGTTTTGCATCAGTGCTGATGTGATGCTCACTGGAGAGATCATTTCCCAAAATTATAATAATCAGTGCAGCTTTGTTGTGACATTTTCCCTCATTCATTTTTTATCTTTCAGAAAATGCAGAGGACAACAGAGTTACAGAGGAAGACAACCTCTTTACTTTGCCCACACCGTCTCAAGAGACCACCCAAATCCCCTCTGAACAGAATCCATGCACAGGTATAATGAATGAACAATGTTTCTTACAGTATATATACATACAGTTGAGAATAGAAACATTTGCATAAATGATTTTTATTAAAAACATAATGAGAGCAGGTATTTCTGTGTATAACAATGCTGAGCAGATTTTTGTTATTTGTTTAAAATTGATAGTTTTAGAATATTGATTTGGGTTAAATGTACTATGCCACAAGCTCCTAACCTAACACACCTAATGTATAACAGGCTTGCACAGCATATGCTCTATGTCTTAGTATGACAGTGCCCTAGGTGGTTTTCCTCTTCGTGACCCAAATCACATTCCTGAGGTCTGTACCAGCATCTCCGAACCCCCACAAGCTGCAGTCGTGGCTTCTACCAGCACAAAGCTCTGTGTATTCTAAACATCAACATAAGATGTCTGTAACCCCTGCATTTCCCAGCAATGGCCATCGAACCGACCACACACCCAGTTTAGAGGGATCAAGCTGCAGAATCCATCCATCTTGCCATCCAGCTTCATGACCACAGTGTCCCAATACCCATGGCTAAAGTGTCTGATGCAGAAAAAGCATGTTGAGCTAAACACATTTATTTTCAGATAAATGTGACATTTTTTTAATATTTTTAAATTATATGTCATAGTGCATCCTGCATCTATATCTGCACTCATACCTGTTCTTACAGGTAATACTTGACATACTGTATTATACAATATATTGACATATACAATATATTTTGGGTATTTCAAAATATGTTACAATTGTTTTGCATTATAAGGTGGCCTTGGTCAGTGGGATGTCTGGAGTTAATAGCTGTACATTTACAGAAGGAAACAGCAAATCAGCATATATCCTCAGCTCACTCCATCCAAGATGTATAGTTTCCATTAGACAAGCATCTTCCTGAAACCCAGGTGCAACTGGGTTTAATGTACATCTGGTTAAAAGAGCAATGGCTGCTGTTCAAAGGCCTGAAAGTTTAATGGGTGCGTGTGTCATGTCTGCGGCTGAGCAGGGTCTCCAGCGGCCCAGGCTGTCTCTCGCAATCCCTCTCCCACCCGCATCTGGCCAACACATCATCCCTAACTCCAAACCAGCCTCCTCTATGCCATCCAGCATGATGTCATATGAAATATAAGTTATGATTGCCAGTATTGATATTTTTTCCAAATTGGGCTTCTGAGAGACATTTTTGCCCATTTCCAATTTATTTAGTGCCCATATAGTCTGTGACAGCATATGGGGAAATTATTTCTAAAGCACCATGGCAGTGTTCAGTTAAATTAAAGTTCTGATAGCATAAGGAAGACTGCATAATGGTTTTCTGCACTTAGCAAGTCCTTCTTGTTTTCTGATGACCCTTATTCTAATTATTTTTCTCTCTGCCATCCAGGTAAAGTGTGAAATAATCAGTGTTTGTTTTCAGGTAATGGCCCATGTTCACAGCAGTGCTCTGTGGTGGCAGGACTGGCCCGCTGTTCCTGTTTCCCAGGATTCTCACTGAAGCCTGATGGACAGACATGTGAAGGTAAACTGGCACTAGACCTGCACTCTGTAATTCCAGCAAAATGGTGACTGAAACATTGCTTATGCACACATTCAGTGAACCATAACCTAAAATGCCAGTCAATACAGATAAATGTACTCTATTAGTCCAGTGATGACTCATAGCTTCTAGGCCACATTCTTATTGGAGGCAGTCAATTATTAAGAAGCAGAGTGTAGAGTGTAGAGGCGTTTCATAACCTGAACATGTTCAAATTTTGCATGAGAAGCCCGCAGGTTTCGGCTTCACTGACCCGTAGCTTGTTAATTCAACTTCCTTGGCTCTACTAATAAAAAATTGGCTTTAGCTCTAATACGTATTCCTGTCCAATACACATTTTGTACAGATTTTTAATGGAGTTGTATTTTTTTCCACAGAGCGTAAGGCTGGAGAAATGGCTTTGTTAGTGGTGATTTAAAATTCTGGAAATTTGAGTTATTTAGAGCTGTTTAAATCTTTTGAATGCCAAGTTTTAGAGGACAGTGGGGAGGTGCTACAAATTCCTGCCTACCGTTGGTTTGGAATGTCAACAGATCCAGCTTTACTGTATTTTGCTACTGGTACTGCAGCGGCTTGGGTTTCTGTCTGATTTACAGCCACTTTACAGTCCATAATGACTAGAGCTCTCATAGGCAGAAGCTCAGTTTAACAACCTTGGTCTTACTCAGAAATACTGAGTGTATTTGCAGTCTATAATGTCATGGTTTTCAGTGCATGATGCTAGTTTGAATGAAACACAACTTGAGTTTGTGTTCATGCATGTGAAGAGTCTCTGAGCTGTGTCTGAGCTTTAGACATGGTGAATGTGAATGGAGTCTGCTGAAAAGGCTGTATTCGTGTAAAGGACACTTTTGCTTTCTTTCTATCCGCTGAATTGTTCCCATATGTTTGAGTATGGGTGGGCTGAGAGCTTGATTTAGTTTGGAATAAAACAAACAGCAGGTTTAGATATCCTGGATGTAGAGCCAAATACTTTTGTCACACTCAAGGAAACAGGAAAGAAATGTTTCCTCTACCATGTACTGATATTACATTTCATACAACCTGCGGTATTAGTCTGAGAAACATGATCATAAGACTGGAGGAAAGACTCTGAGACAATGCAGATTCAGTCTATGGGCCATTGAAATCCTCCCATCTCAGGCATCTGGTTTTTTTTAAACAGTCATGTTCATATGCTACAAATTATATGTAATAGAAGCATAAAGATTACAGTTACATGCAATCCCAACATAATCAATATGTTAAGTGATTGAATGTAACTCTTGCTTATTTACTTCATTATACCTTAATGTGTATTTACCTTCTAAAACACCAAAAAAAACATTATAAGTATCCTGATCCAAAAACTCCAGTGCTTTCTTATAGTATATTTTAGTGGCAGTGTGTGTGCTTGTGTGTGTGTTTATCCTACACCCATCTACTGTGTGTACCATAGATGTGGATGAGTGCAGCAGGGCCACACACACTTGCTCTCCCAAAGAGGTGTGTGTGAACACAGAAGGTTCCTACAACTGTGTGCTTCTGAATGACAGGTGCGACGTGGGCTTTATACACAACCAGAATAGAGAGTGTGTGGGTAAGATGGCCGAGTTCATCACTACACTGCAGTTCTGGTTTGCCATAATCTATATCCACACATACACACACATATGAGCACACACGCACTGAGGAAATTCAGAGCCCATAGGCATGCGATCCATCTCCGAGCTCTAATTCACATGGTCGCAATTTGAGATTCAGTTTTGCTCAGACGTCCCCTCAAAGGCTCTGAGGCCTGAGTGAATTAGTTTTTTCATTACTCCCATCAAAACCAAAAACATTTGTCTTTAGGGTTTTGTGGATGCAAACAAATGTCATAGTTTATTAAAATCTTATTGTTTGCTTGAGGTACTTAAGGACTGCTCCATAATTCAAACAGAAGACAGATGGAAAAACTTGTATATGTCTGTTAATTTGCAGTTTCTGTCACAATAACCAATAAATATGCACAAATATATCATGGAAGAATTCATTTAATTTGACAAGAGGTATTTGTCTGTTTTTTCTTAAATAGTTTGCAGACTATATGCTGTTCTTTCAGCTGTTCATTTGTAATAAAATATGTTTGTTCTGGATATTCTCAAAGGAAAACAAATAGAGGCAAGTACTGAACTGGCTTGCCAGCTTTACTGTCTCCTGGAAGTCCCCCTTCAGCCTGCTATTTCATCTGACAAAGAAATAATGTTCATAACCTATAATCCTCATTGCATGCTCTTCGGTCATGCCGTCCATCACTAAGAGGCTCTCTCATACCCTCGCCTGGCCATGGAAATGGATTTTTTATAACATGCATGTCTTCCAGTGCAATTTCAAAGTGGCAAAGGTAGCCTATCAGAGGAAATATGCTTTAGCTCCTGTAAGTTAGTATGGTGGGGTTAGGAAAGGGCAGCTAAGAGGTTCATTTAGCTCTTAATGAGAGAATACACTGCCTGCTCCCTTGGACAAAATGTGGTTTCAGAAAGAGGGAGAAAGAAAGAAACTGGCCTGAAAGACATGAGGATGAGAGGCGTTGTCCCCTCTTTTATGACTCATCGGAAATAACACAGTACCCCAGAGTTCCACAGTCCAAAAGCCATCACTCTGGCACACCCCAAATAAGCATGTCCATCAAGGATCACTGGATGGATTCTGCTGAAACCCAAAGTAAATCTTTATGAGACATGGCACTAAATATGACCTAAAGTTCTCTTTAGTGGCTGAAATGCAAGGAGCAGCAGATGGTCTTAATTTGCAAAGCCCTGCTTCGATTTGCTTCAATCTTTATGTGACTGATGTCTTCACTTACTTGGTAGAAATTGATTTATTAATTTAGTCCTCAAGGTTGAACCTTTCTTGTTTCAGTCAAGCAAAGAAGAGGGAAAGTGTGAATATAATGAGCAGCTACAACTGAGTTCTCTCTCTCTCTCTCTCTCTCTCTCTCTCTCACTCACTCTCTTTCTCTTGCTCTCTTCACACACACATACACACTCAGCAGAGCTCTCTGTTTTTCAGGTAGCTGCTCACTCAAGGAGGATATTACATTATTCGATTCCATATTATATCACCCCAAAGCAATACATGTTCAGGAAAAAGCAGTACCTATGGTAAAGCAGGAAAATAGATCATCCTTGCAGTCAGGTGGCCTTGAAGTCTTTTTTTGTGCATGTGTGTCCTGAGGGGGACATTAAATGCATGTCCTGCAGCTCTGCCAATTTTCTCCTTGTTCTGCTCTGCCAAATGGTGCCTGTTTGACTTTAGCCGTGTCTCAGTGGTCGGTGCCACATCCTGGGTGATCTTCATGACAGCCATGGAGGTTAAAACTGCCACAAACAAAGTGACTCACAAACACATACATGCAACACCATGGGTAACCCCAGTAGTCACTGTTTTGTGACCTTTTCCTAATGATGCCATGGCAGGAAATTTGAGCTCAGTCCCAATGGTGTCATCTGCTGCTGTGTCTCACCCCTCGGGCACCAAAACTCTCATGTTGTAAATCGATGCCTTTCTCATGACGCTGTTATCGGTCATTGAGTGCTGCTGATAAGGCAACTCCTGCTTTTTCTCTCAGTACTCATGACTCCAAGAAAGCACAGACACATTAACAAGCTCCATCCTTTCCACACAGGACAAAATTATTTTCTTGGCAAAAACATCACAGTGAATCTTCCTTTTGGCACAGCATGAGTCTTTAAATGCTTAAAATTATTACATTCGTATTTCTCTCCCATCTCACTCTCACTGGATCATGTGTCTTTTCCAAGCTTGTTTTGAATTATTTATCAGCAGCCATGTCCACATTTAATGTCATTATTAAATCCACTCAAGCGGTTGTTCTTGGCCACAGCCGCAGGGTTAGAACAGAACCAACACCAGAGCTGCACAGTGGACCAAACCATCAGTATCACTTCATTTGTGAAGCTTGCAGGTCTTAGTATGTTTGGGTTTGTGTTTACTGATACCATCTGCTAGCAGCACCACATGCTTTATCAGGATGAAGATGCTACAGGCTGTTGGGCTGCCAAAGAGGCCTTCCATAGCAATCACTTTGCTGTGCTGTTTGTCTGGATCTGTTTCAGGAAGCATGTGAGTCTGGATAGTTAAAAGGTGCACTATATTGACTAATACAATGCTTCCCTTTTTTTGGTCCCCAGATTTGAATGAGTGTGTGACAAATACACACACCTGCCAGCCCAACGAGCGCTGTGTGAACACAGTGGGAGCTTTTATGTGTGAAAGGCAGATTTCTTGTTCAAGTGGCTACCAGCTGAGGAATGGAGTATGTGAAGGTAGGTATTTCCTTTTGTTTTACTTTTTTCTGACTTACCATTGTTGTTTCTTTGACACTTACACTTTCTGCTGTTTCATTCCCTTTTGTGTGCCTCAAAACTGAGAAATGAAGAGTATGAAGGTAATTTCTTTTGGGACATGCACTTAAAATGCAATGAAAATCTGAAATCTGTGGTTTGTTAATCCACTTGAGACAAAGGAACAAAGAAAAGATTTTCAGTGTTTTTAATGATTAACGTAATTCTGTTTGTTCAATATGAAGAAATTTAGAAATTGATGGCTGCAACACAACACTCAGAAAAAGTTGGAACCGAGGCATGTTTACCAGTGGGTAAAGTAGGTCAATACTTCACATCACTTTTATTTTATATTATACTTTTTTTTATCATTTAAGAATTGTAGATGGGCAACACGGTTGCTCGGTGGGTAGCTCCGTCGCCTCACAGCAAGGAAGTCCTGGGTTCGATCCCCGGGTGGGGCGGTCTGGGTCCTTTCTGTGTGGTGTCTGCATGTCCTCCCCTTGTCCATGTGGGTTTACTCCGGGTACTCCTCCCACAGTCCAAAGATATGCACATTAGGTTTATTGGCGTCTCTAAAGTGGCCCTAGTGTGAGTGTATATGTGTGTGCCCTACGATTGGCGCCCTGTCTAGGGTTGTTCCTGCCTTGTGCCCTATGCTGCCGGTCTCCCCCATGACCCTGAAAAGGAATAAGCGGTCAAGAAAATGAATGAACTGAAGATACTAATTGTTACAGTTAAGCAAGTGAAATTTTTGCCCATTTTTGTTGTATACAAGACTTGAGCTGCTCAGCAGTCTGTGGTCACCGTCTGTTTCCACCCTTGGCCTTTGCACACTGACATTTCTGCTGATTCTGTGAATCTTTTCATGAACTGTAGATGGTGAAAGACCTAGAGTCTTTGCAATCTCTGAGAAACATTGTCTTTGAACTGACTGACAAGTCTCTCACAAAGTGGTTAACCACAACCCAAACTTGCTTACATAGACTAAGCCTTTGGTGAATGCTCCTTTTATACTCAGTCTTGATGACCTCACTTGTCACCAGTTAAACTGCTAGCTGTGAAACCTCCACTGTTGCATGTATAAACTTTTCAGTCTTAATTTGGCAAGTTTTTTTTTAAGTGTGTTCCAGCCATCAATTTCTAAATTTGGAAATAATGGAAATAAGTTTACTTTGAAAATCTTTTCTTTGTCCTTTTTTCTGTTAAATAAAGGTTCAGGTGAATTAATATATTACAGATTTCAGTTTTATTTCCTTTTTAGGAAGTTTTTTTTATTTCCTTTTTGTCCCATCTTTTCTGGATGTGTACCTCCCATGAGCTATGACTCTTTTTGTTTGTAATAGTAGTAGTTTTATTACTTGTTTTGTTAACATATAGTTGGACAATATATACTTGTTGATGACCTTTGATTTCATGGTTAAAGTATAATGCCAATGTTAATTAAAGAATATTTGACAACAAACATTACTGTAAAATAACAAAAAATATACAGTACAGGCCAAAGGTTTGGACACACCTTCTCATTCAAAGCGTTTTCTTAATTTTCATGACTATTTACATTGTAGATTCTCACTGAAGGCATCAAAACTATGAATGAACACGTGGAGTT
>JANCOA010000001.1:14512050-14524068 GCA_024363135.1 Leptodoras oyakawai | reverse complement strand
ATGTAAATAGTCATGAAAATAAAGAAAACGCATTGAATGAGAAGGTGTGTCCAAGCTTTTGGCCTGTACTGTATATAGAATCAACCATGTCATTAAAACCACCTGTCTAATACTGTGTAGGGCCTCCTTGTTCAACCAAATCAGCTCTGACCCTTCAAGACATTGACTCTTGTTAGCAGCAGGTGGGGGCTCCATGAATTGGATTTGTTTGTCCAGTACATTCCATATATGTTTGATTAGATTCAAATCCTGGGAATTTGGAAGCCAAGTCAACACCTTGAACCCTTGATCATGTTTCTCAATCCATTCCTGAACAATCTATGGCCGTTTATGATCCAGTCAGCAACTACACACAATGTCCTATACTGCACCACTAAAGTTGCTGCGGCCGTTTATGATCCAGTCAGCAACCTGGTCTGATTCAGTGTTAAGGTAGGTGTTATAAGTAACATCCACATGAATTCCAGCATCCAGGGTATCCCAGCAATACACTGCCTGCACCAGCTTGCCTTCTTCCCTTCCTTGTGCCATGTCAGACCCAGGTAAAAGTCATATATGTACCTGGCCATCCACATGATATAAAAGAAAATGTGATTCATCAAACCAGGCCACCTTCTGCACTAGTGTTACACAGTTACGCAGCCCTATACACAGCAAGCTGTGATGCACTGTGTGTTCTGATGCCTTTCTATCATCACCAGCATTAACTTTTTGCTATAGTAGTTCTTCTGTGTGATCAGACCAGATGGGCTAGTCTTCACTCCCCATGCACACTGTTATTATCTGCCTAATGTATCCCACCCCTTGACAGATGTCATTGAAATGAGATAATCAATGTTGTTCATGCTACATGTCAGTGGTTTTAATTTTATGGCTGTTTTTGGTTGCAATTATATAATTTCAAGATCAGAACATTTCCATGATATTGTTTCCCTACTGTTCTTAAATAGTGGAAATGCTTGCTGGATTAATTTATTGATCACAATTTATTAATGGTACATCATGACCCATGAAAAATCTGTATTGCACAAACTAAGTATATTTTCCACCTAAACTTTCCACCACATCTGTAGTGTATTTGCTAAAATGTATTGTTAGTAGTAATCATACATGCTTCAGATGGTGTAAGTAAGGATTAAGATGGAAAGCATTGTAGTATTCCTTTAACCCTCATCTGCTTAGGTAAGTGCCCTGTCGCAGTTATAAGTCAGTCTGCCAAATGAATAAATGCAAATCAAAATTTAGCATCAGCTGCCTTAAAGTGTTCATGGGATTTATGAAAATGCTGCACTGGAGTCTTCCATTTAAGTACATCTCCAATGTTATCAGCAGCATGGCAGCATTCCAGCTTCCAATCCTGAGATGTAGCCATCAAATTGAGTCAAAGGATGCAAATGAACACACTCAATAAACTGACTCCTCTGACCCCCATCTCCCATCCACCATGGTCCTCATTCATCATCTAACAAGCATTAAACTGCAAAGCCAAGCCCAATACATCTTATAGTGCAATACAGCTTAAGGGTAGTTACAGTGGGCCCAACCTTGTATATTATCTAGCATTTGTAGTGTACCAGGTATGTTAATTATTATGTAAATCCATTAGGTAAAGATACACACACTTACTGGGGTAGGGTTATTTAATTTGGTGGTACTTGGTGTCAGATGGTGCAATAGGTGTAGACAAAGAATTAAGATAATAAATAGCAAAGGGATAGAACATGAGAGTGAACTAATTATGTGCTTGAATGTGAGGCAGAGAATTACCTGCACTAAAGCTTAGAGGAATTGGAAAAGCCTGTGAAAACATCCAATTAACACCTCATCATTACTGGCGAGGTACTGATAATGGCTACTCAGTATTCTGTATTCATGTTAGCCTCATAAGTCCAACCAAAATGCACTGTGGTGTAGTTATTTTTTACTCTGAAAATCCATGTAAGCAGCAGAAGGGGAGTTGGAAAAAGGACTAATGTGTTGGGTGTGATTCGGGGGCTCTGTGTACCAACATTGAACCACAGTGCCACCTAGAGTTCAGTGGTGTGCGTTCAAGTATCATTCAAGTTCAGAGATCTCCGTCAAAGGAATCATCAGTTGAGGATTCATAACTCATTAACATCAAGATCTAGAAAAATCAGTTGAATGATGATACCTGGCAGTGAACCTGTAGGCCTCCAGGCTGCACTAACACCTGTGCTGCTTTGCCTCCTCAGATATTGATGAGTGTGCCGTGCAGAAGCATGACTGTGGCTCGGGATTCAAGTGCCAGAACACACACGGCTCATTCCGTTGTAGCCCGAAGCAGCAGCACTGCCTCCCGGGCTTCTCCCAGGACCCCTATGGCAACTGCATCGGTGAGGGGGAGAGAGATGGAGAATGAGAGAGACAGTAAATGTGTGTGTGTGTGAGTGAGTGAGTAGTGAGTGCCTGGACCTGACTGACACTGCTTTTATCTGTTTGCTCCATTGTAACTCATTCTCATTCTCTGCATAAGATACATGAATGAAGTCATCATTCCACGAATCAAAATACAGAGTAAATGCACAGGAGAATGAATGTGAACAAGACAGGACAGCAGAACGCTGTTGAGTGGAGAAAATAGTGTAACAATTGTCTAGACTACTCACTATGGTAGCAGCATTTGACTATGGGTGCACCAACCATTATAGTAAAGAGAGAGTCAGTAATAAATTGTCCAGTAGTAGCATTATAAAGTGTAGATGTACAGACATAGAATTTTTGATTAGTCTTGGTGAGTATTGGGAATCAGCAGTGTGTTGCGAATTCTGACTGCCTCCGAGAAGAAGCTGCTGCAGAGTCTGGTGTTTGTGGCAGTACAGTTGCGCTGGTACCTTCTGCCAGATGGCAGTAGTGTGAAAATTCTGTGAGAGGGATGGGAGGGGTCATCTACATTGTTTGTTGAAGAATATCTTTGGTGGGTAGAGAGACCCTGATGATCTTCTCAGCTGTCCTCAGAATCTGCTGCAGGGTCCTGTTGTCTGAATCTGTGCAATTCCCATACCAAACAGTGAGACTGCTAATCAGGATTCTCTTTATTGTCCATCTGTAGAAAGTGGTGAGGCTGGGAGGGGGTAGTCTGGTATGCTCTTCAAACTGTGCTGCAAATGGAGATGCTGCTGGGCTTTCTTGGCGAGACAGGTGGTGTTGAGTTTCCAGCTGAGATCCTCTGTGATGTACACACCAAGAAACCTGGAATTTTGTCTCTTTTCTCAGTTGTTCTCTTGAAGTGCACTAGCGGGTGGCCCGCTTCTTCCTGTACGCTGATCATTAGCCGTGTTCCGAATCAGGTGCTGCATCCTTCAAAGCATATGGTCTACATGGTCTACGAAGGTGTAGACTGCGAAGGCCAAACTGAAATGCGACGTTCTGCTCTGCAACAGATTCCTTTTTTGTGTCATAGAACTATTGTTCCTGCTCTTACCATTTTGCCACAAAACGTTACCTAGCAAGGGTGGACACTGAAACTTTGATTTGAATATTTACAGTATCTATAGTATCATCATCAAATTTGATGATGTGATTGGAGCCGTGCCCTGTGGTCTACAACAGCCTCAGATTGTGTTGTGGGGCCATTGTGTTGAATACTGAAATGAAGTCTCTGAACAGTATCTCCATGTAATTGTCCTTTTTGTCCAATTGGGTCAAAGACTGGTAGATGGCAGCACTTAAATGGGTTTTTCAGTTCTTATAAATGAAGCTTTTAGGTCTGGGGTAGTCTTGGACACCCAACTGTTTATCATACGTCACATGGCTAACCTGACCCAGTCATGCAGGTCATTTTAGGCCCTGATGTAGTGAACTAGCATGAGGCTTAATTACAAGCATCAGCTGAATGCTGTAAAAGTAAATGTGATTTTACCTTATTTTATTTGCATTTGGTTATAACACTGTCCATCTCCCAGATGTCGATGAGTGCAGCGTTGTGAGAGAACCATGTATGGCAGACTTTAACTGCATAAACACTGTGGGCTCCTACACCTGCCAGCGCAAGATTATATTATGCAGCCGGGGATATCACGCCAGCCCTGATGGTGCACGCTGTGTCGGTGAGCACACACGCATAAACACACACACATGGTTTTAGACAGTAAAATCATTTCTCATATCTCAGGTAATGGAACTCACTTTCCTACTCTCCAGGTTACTTTAGTTTCGAGTTACAATCGCTGATTGATGTTGCACCTAATTACTACTTTTTTTGCACATACCCTGAAGCAGATACTGTGTGCTATTATCACTTCAACTTCATTTAACTAAATTAAAAAATACTTTTTATTCCTATAAGTAATTAAATGATTAACTGTGAATGTAAGTATTATTATTATTAGTAGTAGTCGCAGTAGTAGTAGTAGTAGTAGTAGTAGTAGCATTAATATTAATAATAATAATAGTACACACAGTTAAATATTATTTTATTTAGTTAAATGAAGTTGAAGTTATTTAATTAAAACCTTTTCACTAAAATACATTAGTGAAATATGTCTTTGAGTAAAATTCAGCTACTGGAAAGAGCTTTCCAGCAGCTGTGCTCTGCCCGCTTACTCTGAGTTCATATATCTCATTTATAGTTTTCTAATCACTTTCATCATGCATAGTATTTTCTTTAGGAAAGCACATCACAACATTATGGTCATTAATTCAGTCAGAGGAAAAGCTACAGCCACTAACTCCATGACCAATCTTGTTTTTCATATGCCATCTTAATCTTTATTTTCATATTTTCATTGCCTTGCAAGTTGGCAGTATTGATCACACATACTCCCCATGCAGTTAGCTTCTGCTTCTGTTTCTTTGTGTTTCTGGCAACAATACAGTGAGGTTAAAGAGGTATAGCAGGTGTAAGGTATAGCAGGTCTGATGTGTCTGTGTCCTGCTCTGTTGTGTCCTGCTCAGATGTGGATGAGTGTGTAACAGGAACACACCGCTGTTCTGAGGGTCAGATCTGCCACAACCTCCCTGGTAGCTATCGATGTGAATGCCAGACAGGTTACCAGTATGATGCCATTCGCCGCATGTGCATTGGTATGTTGAACACACAGCTGCACTTTGTGAACAATTTTTCATCTGTGCATAAAGTGAGGTCCATAAAGACGTGATTTGCTGAACACATTTGGGATGAAATGGAACACTGACTGCACCCCAGGGCTCCTCTCCAGACATCAGTGCCTGACCTCACTAATGCTCTTGTGGCTGAATGGGCACATCCCTACATTCAAGCTCCAAAATGTAGTGGAAAGCCCTCCCAGAAGAGTGGATGGGGATGTTCAAAAAGCATGTTTGTGATGTTCATGTGTTCAGAAGTCTTTGGTAATAGTGTACTTAGGTTTTGATTTGGTTCTTTACAGGTACCCAGAACTAGTCCTTGTACAGTCCTTAGTTTTTAGGGTTACAGTTGTGTTTTCAGTGAACATTATGTCTGTCACTCTGCCAAATTATGAAATGTAAACCTAAATTATACCATAACTGTCTGTGAGTTAAGTGAGACTTGTCATGATTGTTGAAATGTTTGATGATATGTAAGTGTCAGATAATTGGAAGTTATTTTTTATTTAATGGCTGATGGGCAGTTGACACAATGCCCATAGCCTTTTATTAACACCAAATAAATAGTAAAAATGGTGATATAACACAGTGCCATGGTGGCTCATTGGGTTTACCCCATGTCCACATGGGTTTACTCCGGGTCCTCCGGTTTCCTCCCACAGTCCAAAGACATGCACAATAGGTTAATTGGTGCCTCTAAAGTGCCCCTAGTGTGTGAGTGTGTGCGTGACTGAGTGAGTGTGCGCTCTCCAATGGATTGACACCCTGTTCCTGCCTTGACCCTGAATTGAATAAGCAATTAAGATGATGGATGGATGGTGATATAACACAAAGAATACATAACATATATCAACCCTGTTCACGAACATCACAAATAATCAATTTAATAATAAAATAATAAATTTATCAAGACACTGATTGTAAATAAACAATGAACACTGTATTTGGTGACTACATACATGTACATGGAAGCAAATGATTATGGAGCAATTAATCACAGTTTCCTTAAATAATCCTGACAAGCTCAAATGATTATGACTATTCAATTCAATTCAATTTTATTTCTAAAGCATTTTTAACAATGGACATTGTGACTTTACAGCAGCTTTACAAAGACATAAAATCCAGACAGAACTTTTTCATTTATTTGAATTATGTACGTGTGCAAACCCATTATAGTATGTAGTCACAATACAGTGCATTCCTCCTTTCAAATTTTGCTTCATTGGCTTGGCCATTCTTTTCACCACAATAGAACCTCTCTGTTCCTTCTACTGGCAGATGTCAATGAATGCTGGCGTTACCCAGGGCGTCTTTGCTCTCAGACATGTGAGAACACTGTGGGTTCCTATAAGTGCTCATGCACCACCGGCTTCTCCCTTTCCTTTGATGGCAAGAATTGTGAAGGTAGTTAATTTCTTTCTCACTAAACTGCACTCATGTTCACACTTAGTTCTCCTAAGGTATTTTCATAGGTGCGGTGTCCAAGTGATTTAGTGACATTTGAGTAGGTGGTGTTAGTAGGGGATTTCTTGTTCTAGGCTAGATATGTCCAAAAAACTGATTATAATTGAAAAAAGAAAGTGTGTGTGTGTGAAAGAGAGTGATAGAGAGAGAGTGAGAGAGCAACAAAGAGAGAAATAAGCATGACTGGGCATGTTGGGGAGAGTCTGTGTCAGATGAGAGAAGAGTGATAGAGCATGAGTAAAGAGTAAATAGATGGAGTGAGTAGGAGAGCGCATGATTTTGTCTATTCTCTGCTTGTTTCTAGAGTTATTTAAAGCATGATAGCTTCCCTGGTCACAGGCAGTGGCATTAAGGGCAAATGCTTTCAAGGACTTGGTTGGTCAGGATGTCACCTTGCGAAGCCGCACCAAATGAATAGCAGACCCGGATAAAAATAGAAATTAATGAGCACCTATGGTGTAACAGTGCACACATTGAAAGTTCTGGGTATTTATAAACACACAACTGGGATGCATTTCACTGTTGACACATGACACATCTGATGATTGGGCTGTGGTACACTTCCACCACCTAGAGGTAGTGCAGTTATCTAAAATGATTTTCTGTTTTTTGTATGAACTGTCTGCTCTGGATTTTGCATCCTGGAATCGTACACATATTGCCGGTTATGCCGTATTTACTGTTTGGTCAATAGAATATCAACAGAATATCAGATGTCTGAATGTAGAAGTTTGATTATAAATATGTAGCATGAGAAATGTTACTTTTACTTTAGCGTAAATGTAAAGTTTGTTTATACATTCCTTGCATTGCTACTTTGTTTGTTATTTCCATTTTCCCATATGCCATAATTAATAATGCCTTTGCCGCTATTTTGCCTTTATTTTGCAGATGTTAACGAATGTGACAACAATCCCTGCAGTCAGGAGTGTGCCAACATCTACGGCTCCTACCAGTGCTATTGCCGAGTGGGATACTATTTGAAGGAGGATGGCCACACCTGTGAAGGTGAGTCACGTTCGTTTAAATGCTTTCATATTTGCACTTGCAATCACCACTGCCATAAAAAGATGAGTGGTATTTGAGAGGAAATGTATTTTAATAAATCAATATAGATGACATATTATTTATTTAACAGATCTGGCACTCAGTGCACTCCCTGTTTTTAAGAGAAGAATCATTACAAGATATGAAAACAAGCAGAGGAAATAGAGCACATAGTTAGTAATTTGTTATATATTGATTAAAGTTAAGAAGGGAGGCACACCAGATCAATATTAATGACAGATGCCATTTTATGACAGATGCCATTGTTCCTAATGGAAGGTGGTATATGTTTTTAATGTCCAAATACACATACTTTCTAAATACACATACTTTTTCATACATCTTCTTCCTGGAAAGTGCACACAGCGCTATTAGTGTTTACCAACAGCTCTTATCGCAGCAGTCCTGAGGAAATATCTTTTGTTGTTTTTGACTTGTAGATATTGATGAGTGCTCTCAAAGCATCGGGAACATGTGTGCCTTCCAGTGTGTGAATGTTCAAGGCAGCTACCAGTGCGCCTGTCCCCATCATGGCTATTCAATGTCCCCCAATGGACGCACATGTCAAGGTAAAGGTCACATTCTGACTTTATGACTTGTGGTTCATTTTCTCTAATGAGCAGTGGAAAAAAATCAGACCTATGCATATTGCACAGATTATGTCAGGTCTGACCTATGTCAGGTTGGGGAGGAATAAGTCTTAAGTCTTGAAAGTGAGTGATGTGTGAAAACTGAATAACAAAATGATTCCTATTTCCTGTCCCATGTTTTATTTGCACACGCACATGCTTAGATGATGTCCAAGTGTGCGCATGAGTATAGAATTATTTATAAAGACACACGTCACAGTTTAAAGGTCCATTGCTACAAACAGTAAACAGAAAACAGTGGTTGGCTTTCAACCCACTTTGTTCTCTTACCTTAACAAAAGCCTGGAAATACTTTGTGTTGTCTTCTAGCCAGACTGAGACAGAGGTGGTTGGTTACAATTACAAGCAAATGGCGGACAAATGTGTAGTCAAACAGGCAGAGTTCTATTAAACAAGCATTGTGAGTAACATTCTGCATGAAACAAGGGATGAAATCAGCTTTGGGAAGCAGCAGCCAACAAGCCTTGGGAAATGTGAAATATGACAATATTAAAAAGACCATAATGGTGGTAAATCTAGTTTATGTATAAATGAGTTTGTGGATAAATGAGATCAGAGCCACTAAGGTATGGGAAGTCCAACTAACATACCCACCAGCAGAGTACAATGTGACAAGTTCAACCCCCATTTCCAGAAAGGTTGGGACACTTTCTAAAAATACAATATAAAATGAAATCTTTGAATTTGTTAATTCACTTCAAGCTTTATTTACCATGTACCTTTAGTTTATTTACCACAACCATGTACAGTCACTCACAAAAGTGAGTACACCCCTCACATTTTGGCAAATATTTTATTTTATCTTTTCATGAGGGCGACACGGTGGCTCGGTGGGGAGCACCATCGCCTCACAGCATGAAGGTCCTGGGTTCGATCCCTGGGAGGGGCGGTCTGGGTCCTTTCTGTGGGGAGTCTGCAGGTCCTCCCCGTGTCTGTGTGGGTTTGCCCCGGTACTCCGGTTTCCTCCCACAGTCCAAAGACATGAACGTTAGGTTTATTGGCACCTCTAAAGTGGCCCGAGTGTGAGTGTGTATGTGGCTAGGCACCGGTGACCCAGAAAAGGAATAAGAAAAGAAAATGAATGAATGAGGATCTTTTCATGAGACAGCACTATATAAGTGAAACTTGGATATACCTTAGTGTAGTCAATTATAGATTTACTGTCTTCTGAAAATCACTCAACACACAGCCATTAATGTCCAAATATCTGGCAACATTAGTGAGTGCACCTCACAGTGAACATGTCCAAAATGTGCCCATAGTGTCTGCCATTATTATCTAGCACTGCCTTAACCTTCCTGGCCATAGAATTCATCAGAGCTGCACAGGATGCTACTGGAATCCTTTCCACTCCTCCATGATGACATCACAGAGCTGGTAGATGTTAGACATCTTGCGCTACTCCACCTTCCGCTTGAGGATGCCCCACAGGTACTCATTTGGGTTTAGGTCTGGAGACATACTTGGCCAGTCCATCACCTTTACCTTCAGCTTCCTCAGCAAAGCAGTTGTGTTTGGGGTCATTATCATTTTGGAAATCTGCTATACGGCCCAGTTTCTGATGGGAGGGGATCATGCTCTGCTTGGAATTCATGCTTGTAATTGTAACCATAAGCACTGAGAATCAATTTTGGGAATGTTTATTGTCTTCTTAAATCTTAAATTCCGGTACTACACTTCTACTGTGTCAAAGAACAAACAGAACCATGAACCGTTCTCTTCTCTTAATTTATCAGCTCTTACAACTTGAAATATAAGACGCTGACCTTAGATCCAGTGAAGTACCATTGAATCTTTTTCAGACCAGTAGGCAAAGAGCACATCTTTGCTTGTGATCTTTAGGAAGGAGCTCGAAAGAATGACAGAGGCGGAGATAGAGACAGATGATGGGGGAAGGAGCTCTTATTCCCTCAGGTTAGGATGAGCACTCCCTCTGTGTAATGGTGTGTGGATTAAAGCTGGCAAGCTGTAATGAGAACTTTGCATCTGTAGAATGAGATTCATCATTAATTATAGCTGCAGGAGTGGTTACTGACTCATGGCAAAGTAAAGACCAGCACAACACTGCCTTTAAATTTAAATCTTCTTGAGCTGAGCATGGCTGTAGATTTGGGGGTTTCTGCCTGGTTTAACCTGGGATTATGTCATTTATTCTTTACACAGAGAAAAACACTTTGAATACAAAAAGATTCATAGATTAAACTGAAATAATACAAGTCCCTCGCTTTGCCAGTGATGCCTTGTGGTGTTATATCAGACTAACTGTAATACTGATTAGTGATTTTCACAGCCGTAATGGATCACAATGTTCGAACATCAACTGCAGTGTAATCCACCAAGCTTTAGCAACTAATATTCCAAGAGAAAATAAAAAAGCAATCTTATAACAAACCCCACCATACTTTTCACCTTAGAAGAGTTTGGCATTTATCAAAATGTATTACTGTAATTATTATTTGCAAATTGCTTAGCTGCAGACTACTTTCAGGCTGTTATTTCTCTCAAAATGCAAAAATATATGGAGTAAAAAAGCTGGCAGAGGCTCCCGAGTGGCGCAACGACAACGTGTTCGCCCTATCATCCGGAGATCACTAGTTCAAATCCAGGTGATGCTATAGCTGACCGTAGCCAGGAGCTCAAAAAGCAAGATTGGCCGTGCTCTCAGGGTCGGAGGGGCAGCATACGTTCTCCCTCCATGTCAATCAGCGCAACACTGTCCAATCACGGATGTCTGTGAGCTCAAGCATACAAGAGGTGGGCGACTAAATTAGGGAGAAAAATCGGGGCAGATATTGCAACAATAATGTTATGGAACGCATTGATCAATTTAGCCTAAAATGTGACCTTCAGAATCAGACCCATTATATTGCTGGCTCACTATTTTGATACTGCACAATATCCAGATGAATTGTAAAACTACCTAAATGGAATGTAACAACAAGCAAACTGGTGAGAGGTGAGAGATCTCATTCCTTGGAAATGCAAATTAAACTTGTGAAGTGTGCAAATAGCTCACATGTGAGGGACATGCAAACAGATAACATAATATACTCTACACACAACAGCTTAAACCTCCTCCCACACACATGCATGACCATGTGGCTATATATACTGTATATATCAACGGACCAGAGACAGCAGTTTGGTTTTGCTGTTTGTAATCTTCTTCTTCTAATCGCAGTGTCCATCAGAGGTTTTTCAGCTGACATGGACATTTTGTGTCTTTTAGATATTGATGAATGTGCGACAGGAACACACAACTGCTCGACAAGCCAAACATGCTACAACATCCAAGGAGGATTTCGCTGCCTGTCCTTTACATGTCCTGAGAACTACAGGAAGGTGTCAGACACGTGAGTGATATTAATCCTAATCATGATGAACTGATTATAGTCAATTTCATTTATGTCAAGGGGTGGGATATGTTAGGCCGCAAGTGAACGCTTAAAGTTGATAGGTTGAAAGTGTAAACCATAAACATCAGAGATGCTTTACTACAGAAAGTGCAAAAAAATTGAGATATGGTGTTGGTGGCTGGGTGGGCAATCACATTGCTGGAAACTCCTTTGCAGCATCAGCATGTATCTCTGGGTCATGAGTGTTTTGCACCGTGGCTTGTATGACTTGCCTGTGGGGGCAGCGAAAACTAAATTAGCCTTCACCTGTGGAAGGGTTCCAACCACGCCTGCCACCACCTTGAACTGGCCTCAGGTGCTGTGGCTCTCCCCAGTGTGTAACTGTTTTACACCAACAGTCCAACAGTACGACACCCAATGTGTGTGTATACTGT
>JANCOA010000001.1:14491399-14502324 GCA_024363135.1 Leptodoras oyakawai | reverse complement strand
AAAAGGAGGCCCTACACCATACTAATAAATTATTGTGGTCTAAAATGACAGGTGTTTCAGTTTCATTGTCTAACCCCCGTATATACACAGCAGACATAGTCACATTACCCCACTCTAAATCATCACTATCTCATTTCATTTAAAATGCAGATAAATAATATATGGATGTAGTCTTACTGCTGGATCAAACGTACAATCATAGCAGTATCCAGCTTTAAGAAATCTAAGAAGATTTATTGACTTTGATTTGCTTCCCCTTTGACCTCACAACCATTGTTAATGTGACTGATTGACTAATGCCAGGCAATTTGATATGTAGAAAATGTAACTTGACCTGAGTCAACTACTTCTGTATCACCAACTATGTATCTAAATCCTTTAAACTAGCAGTTATCAAACCACTTAAAAAAACCTGATCTGAACCCTTGTCAGCTGTCAAACTACAGTAGAGGACACTGTCAAACCTCCCTTTTATTTCTAGTATCCTAGAAATCAAACTTGCACAAGAATCAAATACAGGACATGAAATTGTTCAGGCAGTATTTAGGCATAATTCACTGGAGTGAAACAGAGCTGGTGAAGTGTTAAATGACCTTCTCTTTTTCATGGATCAGAATGTATAAAGGAGTACGCTAAGAAATATAATGTAAAATAATGTTAATTGTTTTGTTACCTCTAGACTGGAGTATTGTGATGGCTTACTGACTGGATGTTTCAGTTGGTACATTAACAAACTCCAGTTAACCCATACTGGAACCAGAATGTATGACAATATTACTCCTTATTAATCCACACTATATTGGCTCCCAGGAAAATTTTTCACTTAAACGCTTTGATCACACCCATAAACAATATGTGGGCCTTCCCTAAACTGTTGCCACAAAGCACACAATTGTTCAATCCCACGAAGGGAAATTGTAATGCTACAGCATAGCAAGACATACAAGTCTTGGTATGCTGTAGCATTACAATTTCCCTTTGCTGGATTGATGTGGCCCAAACATGTTCCGGCATTACAATGTTCATTTGCACAAAGCTAGATCCATGAAGACAAGGTTTGCCAAGGTTGAAGCACATAAGGACATGATGGTCAGTTGTCCACAAAACTGGATATTGTACACTGAAGAGCTGCTGATATAATCATAAAGACTGTCCTATGATCATTCCAGAATGTCTATTCAACATATGCTCATCCTGAACAGACATGCAGCCCTGCAGTGGTGAACAGCCATGTCCCATCACTGTATGCAGATCACATGAAATGTATTTGTTGGCCCTGAATGGATCATTTTATATCTACAATATAATAACTGAGACTATACAGTGTACAGTCATTGGAATGGTTTATTTACCTCACATTGTCTCAGTTATTGTAGTCTGAAAACACAAAACCAGCACAAATGAAGTCAAGTGGAAGTGGCAACAGGGCAGAATTTTGTCAGTCCACAAAGTCTTCTCCAGCAGAAGCATGGGAACACAGGCGGCACCTTTGTCAGCCATGCTGCGCTGACAACATTTTTTTCTTATGGGCATCTTTGTGAAAGATAGTAAAATTGCACCAATGTGTTTCTCAAAGCAAAGAGATTCAAGCCCTGACGTGTGTGCCTTATGTGTGGGGGACCGGATCATCAAAAGAAGACACATTTACAAATACCACCGGTGGAAGTTCAAGAAGGATTGCGTTACATGTTGTTGACTGATCATGTTCAAAATGTGACATTCTCCTCAGCAGAAAACCATATAATAATTATACATGAATTCCATGGTTTGAAGACGATAAGGAGCAAGAAATTTAAGACGGCTTTAGATAAAAGAGCAAGATGTTTGTTTTTTGGGTGTAGATAATGTATGTTTTCCAGGGATCTATATGCTTTGTTTTGAAATGTACTGACGAGGGTATTCACTATGATCACAGCGGCATTGCACCATTACATATGGTACACGTGTGTGTGCGCCTGTGAGTGCGTGCGTGTGTCTGTATTTTCTGTGAGGAAAGGGCTGGGGCATATCTTTACTCTGAAGAGTTGCCTTGCATTTACTTATGGACTCGGGTATATTAGATGCAATTAGAAATCACTTCCTGAAATCTTTCTTTAAGAAATAAAAAACAACATGCAGACCAGGACCTAAAATATCTCTGAATTCCTATTCAATGTATTTATTGCATTTTAAGCCCACTGCCTCATGTTCCACCCTAACGTTCGCACACGTGAACATTTCATATCCCATAGCTTATGTTACAAACACAACACCTGCGCATTTCATAATAATGATTGATTAAAGCTATTCAGGCTCATTCAGCTTTGTGTGAAAGCCCCACAGATGTTGATTTTACTTTAATTATCCAGCCTTCATTTGCAGGTGATATGTTAAGAAGAGTGCAGGAAAAATCACAAAGGGAGTTTCCACTGCAGTGATAAGCTCAACACTTCACTCATAGTTCTATGTATCTGCCTCAGTCTGATCAAGCATGCCTCATTTGTCGTCTGATTTCTTGCTCAAGGCGTGTTATGTACACAAGACAAAAAAACTTGGGGAATGTTCAAATTTGAGCAGTGCACACATCAACGATACACACAATGAAGGGAAAGCACAAAGGGATGAAGAATGGTCTTTTTAGGGTCAGGTTTCAAACACAGCGGTTTCTGATTATACAGACCATTGGACAGTCACTCAACTGATTTCTAAATAGTTTAGTTCCTATTAAGAATACAGCGTTTTTGGTATAAATGTACGAGCGTTCTCTATAACACGTATGCCTGTAAAGTACAAACGTCTGGTATAAACAGAAACCACTGCTTTTGTTCTAATGAGAGATAAAGGTCGTACATATATAGGCATATAGGACTTTTCAGTTTCACAGAAACTAGTCTCAATTTTCTCATATATAGATCATTTTTTGGTTCATCTTGGAATCATCTTACAGTTATTACGACACATCAGAAAAGTGTTACTCTACTGTTGGGAGATTGCTGGTTCCAATCCCAACAATGCATTCCATGGCTGGGAGCCAAAAGAGCAAAACTGGTCATGTTCTCTGGATAGGAGGACACTCTCTCTCCTGTCAATCACAGTGACACTATCCAATTATGGGCTTCTGTGAGCTCATGTATATGGAAGAAGGAAGACTGTGCTTTACTGCATATGTGTGTTACGATGCCCTGTGATGTGACAATATACAGAGTTTGGCTTCATGTGTCTCAGAGGAATCACGTACAGTACTTTGCAAAAGTCTTAGAACCCTATATTCTTTAGTACAACCTTTGCTATAGATGTTTATTTTAGGAATTCTGCATTGTTGAATCAGTACAATTTTTTTTAGATTTCCAAACATAACTGTAACGGCAAGTTACAGTTTGTATGTTAGTAACAAAAGCAACATATTACACAACAGACCACTATCCAGACACAAAACATAATGAAGGCTGCTGGGTTTTGACTGCAATAAAAGTGCACAAATTGTACATTATTGTTGAATGCATATTTGCACTTCTGCATAATGCTGTACAGTATTTAGCTGGTAAGCTTTACTGAGTGGGCGACACGGTGGCTCGGCTCACATCAAGAAGGTCCCGGGTTCGATCCCCAGGTGGGGTGGTCTGGGTCCTTTCTGCATGGAGTCTGCATGTTGTCCACGCGGGTTTACTCCGGGTACTCCGGTTTCCTCCCACAGTCCAAAGACATGCACGTTAGGTTGTTTGGTGTCTCTAAAGTGGCCCTAGTGTGTGAGTGTGTGTGCCCTACGATGGATTGGCACCCTGTCTAGGGTTGTTCCTGCCTTGCGCCCTAAGCTGTTTTACTGAGTATCTTTTTTTTTTCCATGGAAATGTTTTTTTTTCCATGCAAAACTCAGCAGACATTATTAATGTTTTATCTGAAACATGGTTTGTTATGTAACATTTTGCTTTATTTACTGACATACATTTTTGTTAGAAAAGTAATGTTTGGAAATAACCAAGAAATAATTTTACCAAGAAATAGGTACAAGACTTGTACAGACTGCACACTTCTGTATTTGCCACACTGTCCTCAGCTGTTAGCTGATAGAGAACTTAACTAAAAATGGGGTCGGAGGAATTTCATAAATAAATAAAATTTCAGTCTATCTTGGTTATCATGGCATCACATTTATCACAAATGTCAATATAATAAATGTATAGATAGACACATAGTATAGATACACATTTATGAGTTATTAACAATTTGACAGTACATACAGTATTGTACATTATTCAGATAATCACACCAAATAATATCAAACTGTTGTATAAACCTACAAAATGGAACCTTTTGAAATACATTTTGAGTATAACCATATTGTACTTAAAGCTTCTGATATTTAACACAAGTGAAGTTAACTAATGATTTTTAGACTTTTTATAGAAGCTCATGCAGAGTATTGATATAAACTTAAGTGATGTCTGAGAGTAATGCATTTTACAGAGGTTATGGAATTTGAACTTCACTAAATCAGCTTTTTCACTCCTCCTTATGCACAGGACATTGATACCAGCCAATAATTTTTGGCCTTCGATAACACCCAAATTTATTGTGCTCCTACACGGTAATTGGCACACACTTTGAAATGAATCTGGTAGGCTTTCACACAAAGTAAGCTGCAGGGAAGATTGGGTTTCCAGCATCCAGTGCTCACTTGGTACATGCAGCACTAATCATGGGAGAGCTTTAAGCTCAAAACTGTTCAGTAGCTGCGCCATTAGCTGAGTTCAGATACTCAGCAGCTCACTATCTCCAAATTACCGACTTGGCTAAGGCTGAAAGAAGACATTGTCTGACTAAGATCTACCACAGTGACACAGAGCTGAATGAGGCCCTGGTGGCCCTACCTGAAGTGGTTACTTCTCATTGTAATGATATGTTTAGCACTGTTAGAACTCAAACGCATTCATTTGCATGGATGTGTTGCTGCAAGTTAAGCTTCAGCAAAAGGAAATCCTACAGGAATGTTTGCGCAGCATGATGCAATATGAGAAGTGAGTGTTACCAATAAGTAACACTTCTCTACCATGAGGTGTTAGTGAAAACTTCTTTTCCAATTCAGGTGATGGCAATTTGTCTTACCATTCTGAAAGTGGTGTTTCTTAAAACAAAATACTCTATCAAAGTAATCTTCTTTATATTCATATGTAAGCAAAGATATATTTAAAACATTTTGTTAGCAGAAGTTGTAAAACCAAGATTTGTGTGATGGATGGCTGTAAGTCTGTTTACAGCAAGATGGAACTGTGCCATGTGCCTCCTACATCTTTCCGGCTATTCAGCCATCACCAAGCTTACACCATGGAAGCTCTTGAACCCAGGCCATAGGTGGGATCATTATATTTCTTCTCATGAACCCCCTTATTATTAGTATTCCTCTTATTGTTGTTATTGTTAATGGTAATATGGTATAAAATGGTATAATATAATGGTATTGTAATGTTTATTTGCATTAATACAATTGTTTTAATATTAGAAATTATATAATAAAATATATAATATAATAAAACCTAAAATATTTTTAATAAACATTATATAAGGTATTATAGAGTTCAAAGTCATGTATGTGCTCATGTAATATTAATGCAATGCAGAAGTAAAGTTATTGCTTCAGAATGTAATATACAGGGTATTTCTATAATGTAATAAATCTGAATAAGCATTAATTGCACTACAATGTATATAAATCAGCATTTAAGTGTTCATTAAGAAAAATATACAAAAGAAAATGTTTTTAATGTGTTCCAAATAAAAATAAAAAAAAGCTAAACAATTGCAAGTGCACATCAAGATCATTGTTTTGAGTGGCTCAGTGTTGAATCAAATGACTGGGTGACACCCGACCAGCCAACAAAGCCAAATGCTGCTTCCGTTCCATGAGCTGTGTGACGACAGAAACTCAGTCATTGCTCCCTCTTGAAAGAGAGAACCAAAGATTTTTCCCACCTTTAGGATGTGAGTGGCAGGCGTCTGTTCCTCTGTTTAATAAAGCCACAGCAGGCGTTAAGAATGCTTTTCATGTCAGAGCCATCAGCACTTCAGGGGAGGCTGCACTGTCTGGAGCTGGACAGACAACTGATGTTTCACCCTGACAGGAGTCCTGTTGGAGGATACATTCTGAATAAATAAAGCTAAATAAATATTAATGCAATATGAAAGCAATGCAATAAATGTATGCATGATTTAATTGATCTGTAGATCCACCAAGATGATGGATATGGTACATATATATTTATTTACTTGGCTGCTTGTTTAATTATTGGAATGTTTCAGTTATCACTAGTGAGTGATACTTGTTTCAGATACAAATGACATTCACATCATGTCTCCTACTCTGAAACAAAAGGATCAATGTGATTTAATTTAAATTACATTTTGATGTAGATTTGAAGTATGGCTTCTGCCTTATGTGCGTGACAAGGCATGGTTGTTTTAAATTCTATTTCAAAAATACAGCATGACATTAAAACTTCTAACTCCTAACCTCTTTAAAGATACTGTATTATCAAAATTGCAGTATATTTTACTAAAAATAAAATTCATTTTTATTTGTTTGTACTTTTATCTTCTTTAAAGAACAATACACCACTGTTTATTTTATGCTGCCTCCCAAATTGTGTAGCCAAATGGGTGCGCAAATTTTGTCTGAGCTACTGCTGAATACAAATCACCTGTATGTGGCAGCTGAATAATTCAGTAAATAAGCAGTTATTAGCATGTCAAGTCCCACAGCATTCTCGTGTGATGCATTCCTGAAAGCAATGTACCCTAACTGAAATCTAACATTATTCCGTCCACAGTGTCAGGAGATACCAGTTTTACAGGTACTAATCCCAAGACTGTGATATCCAGCTTTGGTGAGCTAGACATCAGAGAGTAGATGTTGACCAATCGCTTCGCTCACATTTGCACTATTTACACTGGAGCTTTGGGCCAGGCAGAGAAGCATGTTCTTATTTACCTTGGCTCTGAGCTTATCAGCAGAGATGGGAACTGTGTTATGAAAAGCCATAATTCTGGGTGGCCTTTTGAGATATTGTGCTTAATATGCTTGGAGAAAAAATTAAATCTTCATAGTTGTTCAGTTGACTGTGACCATTTACAAGGAATTAGTATGTTTCAAAAGCCATTTGCATCATGCTGAGGAAAACTAATGTAAGGACTGGAAAATATTTCACTGCTCTTGAATAGGTTTTATTGAATATGTTGAGATTACTTGTATTTCCTTTATATCTTTCTGTATTTAACAAAAAGAGTTAGTACTCTCCAAGTACCCATTTGGATCTGTTATATAATTTCACCCACCTCTAACTAAGAACACATTTTATTGTGATCTGATAATAAAGATATTCTTCAGTTCAACTGTGGATCAAGATAGTACAGGGTTATTACAGCTGTTTATTTTTCACCAGTTATGCATTAGATAGATGCAATTCCACAGCATGGTACTAGGAGACCTTGGCACTCATTAGTGGGGCAGGTATACCTTCATTGGAGGACAGTCATTAATGTAAGTTATTTTAGCTCAATTTAAAGGGTGCTAGTCTTCAAGCCTACATACAAATGGCTAGTTAATGTTCGTTCATAAAATATTTTTACTTCCATCCCTTTCTGCTGAGCTTATTTAAGCATAAGCGAAAATAGTGCTTTATTGAACAATTTAAGAGTCTTGATGTCTGCAAGCACTCACCAGTAGTTCAGTAGTTTTTCTTTTTCCTTCCTGGGAAAAAACGCAATGTCTGAAACCCATCCCTCTGCTGACTCACTTTGTGAAAAAAGTTGTTCCTTTCTCAAGGTCATTGGTGCTGCAATTGTTTAAGGAAAACATGCAGCTTTGTAATCAATACAAAAATATCCTTAGCTCTGGCTATATAAGAGGGAATTAATTTGGGGATTAGGGAAATTGGAGAGTACCAAGAGCTGGTTCAGACGAATGCACTTTAACCCAAACTTTCATCACCTGACTTAGGTGAGTCTGGCTACAACAAAGGATAATGGTGGTGTTGATGGACGATGCTGTGCTCTCTCTGTGTGGCATGTCCAGCCTGCTTGTTTGTGGCTCTGAGAAAGACTGCTGCATTACTCCAGTTCCCACTGTCAGGTTCAGCCTACAAAGGCTTGCAGAAAGCTTTTTTGATCTGTTAGTGGGGTTTTAAAGCACGATTAAGTCACAGCAAGAGATACACTACAGTTACAAAAAAGACAAAGAGTCAAGATGAATTTTTTTTATTGCAACTCACGTCTTATTTTTGCAGACTACAAACTGTTGTGAGTAGACAGCACATTAGTAACCTGCATTATTAATCATAATATCAACAGGAAGTGTTATTATTATTTTTATTATTATTACTAAATAATTGGAAATAAAAAAATGACATGCACACTTTCAGGGCAGCAAACTGTGGTCATATAATAGATTTAGTGTACTGTCACCAACACTGTCCCAGTCGTGTTCCTCTGCTCTCAGAGACACCTCCTTATATCTCTCCTCAGCCTGTTAGAAGCATTCCTGAAAACCCCAGCCCATTCACCATTGCCCTCACTCACAAATCAGCCTTGGAATGCATGTCAGTCTGAAAATGGATTTGGGGTAATAAATTCTCCAGAGCTGCTGCAATGGAAGCACAGGTTTCATAATGATGCCGAAGCGTTGGGGCATGCCTCCAAAGAAACAATGTGGCTCGGGCAGCAAATCTACTTCGAGCATTTGTTATTACAAAAGATATTTTTCTCCTTCTAGATGGAATCAGCATAGAGTTGTGGACTGTGCCACAACACGTTCTGTGAGACAAGCCAAAATTGGGGAGAGTTACAGGAGGAAGGTTGTCTTCTCCTGGGTGATTTACACTGTGTGCTCTCAGTGGGGAAGTGGTGAGGCTTGCAATGTTAAATAAACACTTGTAGTGTTCTTCAGCCTGAGCAATGAGCAAGATAATCATTCAAAACTGAGTCATTATACTCAACTGACTACCCATCTGCTCTCAATGCTGTATGACCTTTATGCTGCAGTTTTATCTGGAGTAGGCATATTTGTAAAGAGACAGAGATTCGCCCATATCAGACTGAGAAAAACCTAAGAGTGAGGCCTATACTGTTGGTGGTGGGAATACAAAGCATAACAGTGGTAGCCATCAACAGCTGAGGGACTCACTAAACAGCTGGTGACAGATCCGTCTGGATGCATGACCACTTTACACTATAACCTGTATGTGTGTGCGCATGCATGCGTGCTTCTGAAAGATACCTCAGTGCTACACACACTCTCACACTCTGTTTTCACTGAAGACTTAACAGTCCTACACAATGCGACTCAGGAATTTCACCTGGGTCGTGCCTTCACTGGTAAAAAAGCAGATCCCTCTAAACAGTACCCTTTGGGCATTAAAGACATCAACACTAAACATTTCAGCCAAATCACTCGCACATATCAGTCACATTCTCTAATCCAGAGGAATTGCTTAAGCCTTGTTTAGCTATTAGGGATCACATCATTATTCACTATATATCACTATAAACACATTGGTTTGATGACAGTCCTGTATGTAAAAGAGACACATTAAGGTTTCCAAGCCATTACAGAAAAGTTATATGAACTTCACATTAGTTGTAGAACACTTCACATGTTCATACAGTTTCCTACACGTAGGGCACATTTTTATTTTATTTTTGATTAGGGGCAGTTCCACAGAAATGCAATACTAAACTGAGATCCCTATGTTTATATTCTCAGTGTTCATTCCTTTGCCATGACCAATAAAGATCCTCCAGGTGCATACTTCTTACACAGACAGAGAATGCAAAGGTGTTCAGAGATTTGAAATGATTAGGCTCTTTTGCTTTATATCAAACTTACTCTTAGGTAGGTTTTAGAATATATAGGAAGCGACAAAGTTTCTTGGTGTAAATATAGTATGTCATACTCAGGTATGGAACCATGTTATCTAATATCAGTTCATTAACTTATTCATATTTATCTTGCTTTATCCTGGGCAGGGTTATGATGAATCCCATTCCATGATTGTGAAAGGTTTTGAGTTTGAATCTCCAGACTGCCAGATAGCCACTGTTAGACCTTTGGGCAAGGCCCTTAAGCTGTAACTATTAGTCTGTATGTTTTTATTGTATCATGTGTCAATTGTTAGTCAGTTTAGATCAAAGTGTCTGCCAAACAAATCAAATGAATTGTGATTGTCATACTCAGTTAACTCAGAGTTTTCCATTAATAAATCAACATCAAAGCAGACGTGAGCAGCAAATGCCATGGATCATTAATCAGTGGTGGATTTGACAGCCTCTTGGCAGA
This sequence comes from Leptodoras oyakawai, assembly GCA_024363135.1. NCBI lineage: Eukaryota > Metazoa > Chordata > Actinopteri > Siluriformes > Doradidae > Leptodoras > Leptodoras oyakawai. The sequence goes on along the minus strand of JANCOA010000001.1, from coordinate 14,492,021 downwards.
CTGGAGAAATATCTGTCATCAGAAGAAAGATCAATCTTCAGGTGGATATGCAGCCTGCTTTTAATAAATAAATGCATAAAAGATCCATTTAAAGGACCCAGAACACCTTTAAAGGATGTTCAAGTTCTGTTCTCAGTGCATAGAGCTTGTTATAGTGATGTTTGTAGGCTTTTTTTTTTGTGTTTGCTAAAAACAAAGTTTAGCTTTAAAAGAAGTTAGTATCTAAAATTGAAGAGAATAATTAATCCAGCACAACATCCTGAACACCATGCATCTCCAACAGAAGCCTACAACCACTTATGGCATGACTGTGTATAGATGCATTTTGTGGCCTAATCCCTGTCTGGATCTTGGACAGTGAAGAGCGCAATCCACCGGTTTGATTAAAAACTTCATGTAGAGACATAGGTGGTGGAAGCCCAGAGGCATGGTGCTGGAATTCTCCGTTTGTTTTGTGGAGGGAGACAGAAAGAGTGAGCAAGGGAAGAAAAGAGAGAGAGAGAGAGAGAGAGAGAGAGAGAGAGAGAGAGAGAGAGAGGTAATGGAAAGTTCAGTAGCAGGTTAGACTCACCTGAGAGTGAGAGAGGTAGAAAGAAACTGGAAAAGAGAGGAAGAGTGACCT